>LPNX010350517.1:19315-43013 GCA_001517045.1 Pseudotsuga menziesii | reverse complement strand
CATCATAAAAACATCATCATCATGAAAACATCATTATCATCAAAACATCAACATCATCAAAACATCAACATGATCCTTCCTTTCGGAATTATGGGATTTATGTCTTTACGGAGTTACCAATGATCCTTCCTTTTGGAATTACAGGATTTAGGTCTTTACAGAGTTACTAATGATCCTTCCTTTCAGAATTACGGGATTTAAGTCTTTACAGAGTTACTAGCGATCCTTCCTTTTGGAATTACGAGATTTAGGTCTTTACACAGTTACTGACGATCCTTCCTTTTGGAATTACAGGATCAACACATTTGTGGAACTCAGACAATCCTTCCTATTGGAATTACGGGATCAACACAACTGTGGAACTCAAACAATCCTTCCTATTGGAATTATGGGATCAATTCAATGATCCTTCCTTTCAAAATTACAGGATTTAGGTCTTTACGGAGTTACTAACGATCCTTCCTTTCGGAATTACGGGATCAACACAGATGTGGAACTTAGACAATCCTTCCTATTGGAATTACGGGATCAACACATTTGTGGAACTCAGACAATCCTTCCTATTGGAATTATGGGATCAACACATTTGTGGAACTCAGACAATCCTTCCTATGGGAATTACGGGATCAACACATTTGTGGAACTCAGACAATCCTTCCTATTGGAATTACGGGATCAATTCAATGATCCTTCCTTTCGGAATTACGGGATTTAGGTCTTTACGGAGTTACTAACGATCCTTCCTTTCGGAATTACAGGATTTAGGTCTTTACGGAGTTACTAACGATCCTTCCTTTCGGAATTATGGGATCAACATAGATGTGGAACTCAGACAATCCTTCCTCTAGGAATTACGGGATCAATACACGTTCTCGAGTACCGAAGTCACCGGATCCGTTCTGAACCGAAGTTCAAGGATGATACAATCCTACCACATTCACAGGGACCGAGATCTCCAGATATATTTTGAACCGAGGTTCAGGGATGATGCAATCCACCACTTTCACGGGGGCCGAGACCTTCGGATACATTTTGAACCGAGTTTCAGGGATGATGCAATCCACCACTTTCACGGGGGCTGAGACCTCCGGATACATTTTGAACCGAAGTTCAGGGATGATGCAATCCTACCACTTTCACGAGGGCCAAGACCTCTGGATACATTTTGAACCGAGGTTCAGGGATGATGCAATCCACCACTTTCATGGGGGCCGATACCTCCGGATACTTTTTGAACCGAAGTTTAGGGATGATGCAATCCTACCACATTCACGGGGGCCGAGACCTCCGGATACATTTTGAACCGAAGTTAAGGGATGATGCAATCCCACCACATTCACGGGGGCTGAGACCTCCGGATAAAGTTTTGAACCGAATTTCAGGGATGATGCAATCCCACCACATTCACGAAGACCGAAGTCACCGGATCTATTTTGGACAGATGTCCCAGGATGATACAATCCCTCTTTATTCTCGAGGACCGTGGTCACTGGATCACTTTTGAACAGATGTCCCAGGATGATACAATCCCTCTTCAACATCACTACTCCCCCTTTCAAGGAAGGTCTTTTCGAACAACACCAAGCTTGTCTCGAAAGTGTTCGAACTTTACCGAGATAGAGGCTTCATCAGTACATCATCATTCAAACCATCATCGTCTACATCTTTAGTATGTGAATACTAAACTATCACCATATGTATCTCCAGTATGTGAATACTGAAAGCATCATCATATATATCTTCAGTATAGAAATACTGAAAGCATCATCATCTCTATATTCAGTATAGAAATACGGAATCATCATCATCTGCATCTACACTATGTAAATACTGAAACATCATATATATCTTTAGTATGGGAATACTGAAACATAATCATCTACATCTTATCTTGTATGTAGAAATACTGAATTTTTATGTGTTACAATCGGAACACAGGGTTCTCTGTCATCACAAATTTGGTTATCACATAGAATCATTATAGTATCCATCTTCAGGTCAAAGAGACCTGATATCAGCTTCCGAATCCATATGACTTCACAACTTAGCAAAGCAATCTGCTATGTATTTTGATTTAGCGGTGCTACGAGAAACACTAGACTGTTTCCTGCTAAACCATGAACTCATAGCAGACCCCAAACAAAAGCATCTACCTAATGTGTTTTTCCTGTATGAGATACTTCCAGCCCAAACTGCATCTGTGTAGCCATACAATCTATACTCATCACTACCATCATAGTATAGACCAAAGTCTATAGTCCCTTTCAGATATCTCATCGCATGTTTTGCGGTTACTAGGTGAACCCGTCTTGGTTGAACAAGATATTGACTTAAGGTGTTCACAGCAAAACAAATGTCTGGTCTGGAATTTGTTAAGTACATTAATGACCCAATGATCTGTCTGTAATGAGTCACATCCACTAACTATGATGAGTCATCAGCTAACAGCTTCAGGTTGGAGTCCATGGGTGTGACCATGACTTTGCATTCCAACATATCAAATCTTTTCAAACTTTGCACTACATACTTTCCCTGGTTGATAAAGATTCCTTCATATTTCCGAACCTAGGAAATAAATTATTAGACCAAGGTCTAAATTCTTCAGCGGACTTCTTCTTGCATTCTACAATTTGTTTCTCATTCCGTGTCAGAAATAGGTCATCCACATATAATAACAGGATGACAGGTTCATCTTCTACAACCTTGAGATAAAGTTTAGGATCGACTTTACTCTTGGAAAATCCCATGCTCGTCAGGAAACTATCTATTCTTCCATACCAAGCTTTGGGAGCTTGCTTTAGGCCATAGAGGACCTTCTTCAACTTGCATACGTGAATCCATCTGTCTTCAACTTCAAATCCTTGTGACTATTCGATGTAAAACTCTTCCTCAATCATACCATTAAGGAAGGCTTGTCTTTCCTTCATCATGGAAGAAACTACCATGATAGTTCTGAAGAAAGTATACCTTGCTTCTTGGAGTAAGTATCTCTTCAGAATTAATTCCCTCTTTCTGAGAGAAGCCACAAGTCTTTCCTTACTTCTATCAGTAGCATATTTTATCTTACTGATCCATTTGGAAGATACCACATTCTTTCTTTCTGGTTTGAGTATTATATCCCAAACATCATTCTAGTATTCTTTCATCATAACATCTTTCATGAGTTCATCTTGTCAGGTCATCAACATATCCTAGTCTTCTGCATTCAATCTTGAAGGTTGGAACCCACTTTACTCTTGGTAAAGTCTCGATCCATTAGGAAGCTGTCCATCATGTCGTACCATGTTGAACTCAGATATATTCTGTAGTCACTCCCCCTGAAGTGGAGTATCATCTTCCCTCTTCATTCTGTATAGGTGGTTCTATGCTTGACATATAATTGTCGATAGATTATGTCATGTCATAGTCTATTCTTTCAAAGGCAACTCACGAACTTTGCTTTGTACACTTGTTCTTATAGATCCATATGGAAGATACTATGTACTTCCCTTTATGTCTCGAAATCATATCATATACATCATTTCCCATGATCAACTGTTATTCTTTGATCATAGCTTCTTTCATAGCATTCTTTTCTTCACCTTGAGTTATCTCTCATACCCATGGTGGTATTCATCCTTCGAGGTGGATCTACCACTCTCTGAAGCTCTTTCTTCCGTCACAGTGTCTCTGACCTTGGGAGCTTCAAATTCATGTTCATTGGAGTGAATCTTGAATTGTCATCACTTGTTCTTCGGAACAAGTCTCATCCTTTTTTTCTTGTAGGAGGTTGTACAGGACCTTTCCATGACATCATTGATATTGTGCACTAATCCAATATGTCAACAAAGAGGTTTGATAAGTAGCAATGGAGAGTTGTATGGCACCATGAGCTACTTACCCATCACAAGCATATTAGTAGTATACAATCATTAATGCAAACAATCTATCATGCATAATACATCAACTAAATATAATCAAATGCATAACAAAACAATATCATGCAAAGACAATTGAATACTTATCTTTTATTCGTTTCATGGGTAGACTCCTTCTTGATCCTTCTACTTCATCATCTTCTTCATTCATGACATCATCATTTCTTATCCAAATGATAAGATGGATAAGAGGTTCTTCAAGAATTGAGTTCTTCACATTAATCATTGCTTGAGGGATCTTCTTTGAATGGTGAGACATTGATCTTCAATTGCTCCCACCTTCTTCTTCTCTTCTTATGAGTTGAGATTCTTCTTCTTCCTAGAGTCTGTTGAAAGTAATTACTTCCTTCTGGCACACATTCCTTGAATGAATGAATTCTATGATCCTGGGAGACCATTCAAGGTGGCTATCACCACTTCTGCATTCTCCAATTATTCTTCTACCGCTTCAAGATGTTCTGCATTCTGGATCTTCACATTCTTCAACTGTTTTCTCAAATCCATCTTTTGATTAATGTTCTTATCTTCAAATATCTTGATCAAGGAATCAAACATCTTCGGTGTCTTTAGGGAAGACACTTGTGGTACAAGTTGATCCGTGATTGGATCAACAATGATCTTCTTGGCCTTGATCAAGTTCTTCTTGTGTAAGGCTTTGAGCCTCATCTCCTTCTGGAACTGGAACCTCTCTACTCATGAAGGTGTTCAATTCATTTTCTTCAGAGAGATCAAATGCTTCCATGCTTGGAAGTTGTCAACTTCACCAAGCTTATCATCAAGCTAATGTGATATATCACTTTGAAATGAGAACCTCAAATGCAAATAACAAAGGATTAGATCTTACCGATTTGAGGTGTCCGTCCTGGTTTCGGAGATGGCTGATCTAGGGTTCGCCACAGAAACCCTAATTTTTAAAACTTGGAATATTTTAGATCTGATTGGATAGAAATATATATCTCTTCAAATGGAGCTGTCCAAAGTACTCCTTTTCTGAAAACAGTGGAGGGAAGCTCCTGGAACAGGAAGCCCTAGTTTTCCAATTTCTTCTACAGAAATGCCTGTCACTGTTTCTATAATATATCTGAAATTACTGATACTATATGTCTGAAATTTCGCACTGAGGTAACCTCACATGTCCCTGATCCAACACCATAGGTTTCATTATAATTTGTTTCACCAATTGGGATTTATGATCATTTTCCCAAGCTGCCTTGTTACAGGACTGTTCCGAACAACAAAGTTGTACGGATTTCCACGTGTTACTATTTCATATTATAAGTCTGCAGTTTGGACCACGAGAATTACAGTCCATTTCCTTTCTGGAACATCTTCAGGAATTCCATTTGGACCTCTGTATCCCAAGATATTGCAATTCTCCCCAGGTGTCCTGTTTAGGGATGAATTCTGGAAAGGTTGGAACCCTGACTTGGAGGGATCATATATCCCAGAATATAGCGAATATGAGGCTGAATTTTGGATACAGTGTACATAAGGATTTTACCTTCGGTCTCTACAATTTTCATCTCCCGAACCTTCACCAATCTCAGGATATAGCGAATGTACCAAAACGTAGCAGTTTTAGTATTTAGGGTTTTTCTAGCTCGGGGTCAAACTAGGGTTTGACTTTCCCAGAGTTTCACCCAACCAAAAATATTGATCCAGGTCTCTAAACTTCGATTTTGATGAGGAGAGAAATCCTATGCTGGGATAACTCAAAAATTCTTCTTCTGCAAGAAGCCCTAATTTCCCGCACCAAAAACTGAAAATCCTCGGAATCGAATTCCACTTCGACAGAAAGATGCACCCTTCAATGGAAAGTTAGCCTAGCCTTCTTTTGCTGATCGATTGTGGAGAGAGAACCAAAAATTAAGAAGCCCTATATTCTGTAGCTGTAGAATGCCTTCTTTCAAGGTGGCTTTGATACCATGTTAAATTTTTCATATGCTTAGCTAAGACATCAATATTTCATTACATTTTCATAACAAAAGCATATAAATAGGATCACTGAAAGATAGACAAGCACAACCATACAAAAGGAACACACAGATTTTTCCTGGGAAAACCCTAAAGGGAAAAACCCAGCAAAATCTTCCTCAATATAGATGCCCCCAAAAGATAAAAGATAAAACCAGCAAGGAGATCAAAGCCTGATCCTCCTCCTTCTCCAGCTACTTCTCTTCTCCACTAATGTGTTACACAAGTGAGAATGTGTGTTGCAAATGAGGAGCACCACACCTCTATTTATATTCATCTGTTCACTTTAATTAACTCATCCGACATGTAGGCTCGAGTTAATCATGTAGGCTCAAGTTACACATGTAGGCTCAAGTAACCACACTGGGGTGATAATGACCCACCTTTACAATTAGAGGGGACTACCTCATGAATTTTATTAGTTCTTCCGATTGGAAGCATCGGGGTACAAAGATAATACAAGTGGTTCTCTTGGTAGGACCATCAGGGACCACAAAATATACATATAGAATATTCTTCAAAGTTATAATATTTCAACATCTAAGAGATGACTACCAATATCCAATAAAAGGTAGTGGGGAATATTCCTATAAATTAGACTCTGGTAAGTTTCTAACAATGAAGGAAGTATTGTTTGTGCTAGGACTCAAGAAGAACCTTCTCTCCGTATCAGCATTAGATGCAAAAGGAATGAGGGTTGCATTCATAGATGGTCAAGTCATCATGTGGCCAAAAGGAAAGGCTATTGATGATGCAATAGTGATTGGTGAACAAGAAGGAGGTTTGTACAAATTGAAGGGCCATCCAGAACAAGCCTTGGTCCATGACACAGTAGAGCCAAGTGAACTTTGGCATAGAAGGCTTGCACATGTGCATTACAGAGCACTACCTCTTGCAAGCAAAGTTGTTGAAGGTCTTCCAGAAATGCAAGCAAAACATGATGGGGTCTGTAAAGGGTGTGCGAAAGGAAAGAACACAAAGAAGACATTTCCAAGTAGTGAAAGCAAAGCAAAAGGAATCTTGGAAATAATCCATTCCGATGTATGCGGTCCTATGTCATCAAGCTCACTAAGCGGGTATGCATATTATGTTTCTTTTATTGATGATTTTTCTAGGAAGACATGGGTTTACTTCATGAAGAACAAAGATGAAGTATTCAACAAATTCAAGGAATTCAAATCCTTGATCGAGAACCATACTGAAAAGAAGATCAAGACTTTACGATCAGATAATGGCAGAGAATTCACTTCAAATGAATTCAAAGAGCTATGTAAAGAATCAGGGATTAAGAGGGAGTTGTCCACTCCTTACAATCCTCAACAGAATGGGATTACAGAACAGAAGAACAGAACTATCATGGAAGCTGCAAAAGCAATGCTTCATGATCAAGATCTTCCTATGCATCTTTGGGCAGAAGCTGCTATAACAACGATATATGTACAAAACCGTACTCCACATAGAGTACTCGAGAACAAGACTCTTGAAGAAGTCTTTTCCGACAAGAAACCAGAAGTCATCCATCTCAAAATATTCGGCTGTCCTATATACATACACATTCCAAAAGAGAAGAGAACAAAATTAGATCCTTCAGGAAAGAAGGGTATATTTGTGGGATACTCTGAAAGCTCAAAGGCTTACATAATCTATTTCCCAGGATACAAGAATATTGACATCAGCAGGGATGTGACATTTGATGAAGACACAACTTACAACAAATCCAGAAAGAGACCTGCTGAAGAACCTGAAGAAGTAGAAGCACCCAGAATTCATGACACAGCCATGAATGAAGAAATTCAAGAATTTGAAGAACCAC
Organism: Pseudotsuga menziesii; assembly: GCA_001517045.1. Taxonomy (NCBI): domain Eukaryota; kingdom Viridiplantae; phylum Streptophyta; class Pinopsida; order Pinales; family Pinaceae; genus Pseudotsuga; species Pseudotsuga menziesii. The sequence goes on along the minus strand of LPNX010350517.1, from coordinate 35,309 downwards.
AAATACCTGTAGATCCACCTCTAGAGAAGAATCCTCATAAGAGGAAACCTGCCTGGGTATGAGAACTTATCCAAGGTGTGGAAAGATATAGGGCTCCAGAAGAGAATCACAGAGAAAGAAAGAGGACCAGATCCTGCTCCAGGTATGTAGCCTTACTATCTGATTTCATTGATAAAGAACCTTCCAATTTTGAAGAAGCGACAGAATGGAAAGAATGGAAGGATGCTATGATCGAAGAGTATCAGTCGATCATGAAGAATTATGTTTGGGATGTTGTCCCAAGACCAAAAGAGAAGTTAGTTGTGACTTCCAAATGGATCTACAAGATCAAACATGCTGCAAACAGTAGCATTGAAAAATATAAGGCAAGATTTGTGGCTCGGGGTTTCTCTCAGAAAGAAGGAATTGATTATGAAGAAACCTTTGCACCTATAGCCAGATACACTTCCATCAGATCAGTACTTGCTCTAGCTGTAGTAATGAAATGGAAGATACACCCGATGGATGTCAAGACCACTTTCTTGAATGGTGTAGTAAAAGAGGAAGTGTACGTGGAGCAACCACTCAATTTTGAGACACATGACAGGAAGTCTCATGTGTGCATATTGAAGAAAGCCCTGTACGGTTTGAAACAGGCACCCATGAACTAGTACGGTAGAATTGATAGCTTTCTATCTAGCTTGGGCTTTACTAAGAGTAAAGCAGATTCCAACCTTTACTACAAGGTTGAAGATGGCAACCCAATGATGCTTCTACTATATGTAGATGATCTATTTGTGACAAGTATGGATGGGTTGATTGCTGATACAAAGAGAAATATTGCTGCCGAGTTCGAGATGAAGGATTTGGGTATGATGGATTATTTTCTAGGTATGGAGGTGTAGCAGAGTTTAGATGGAATCTTCCTTGGACAAGGGAAGTATGCAGTAGAGATCCTGAATAGGTTTGGGATGATGGACTGCAAATCCATGGCCACACCTATGGCATCGAACCTGAAGATACTGAGTGATGCTTCATCAAAGTCGGTTGATGCTATGATATATCATCATATGATTGGGTCATTGATGTACCTGACGAACACAAGACCAGACATTTGCTTTGCTATGAACACCTTGAGCCAGTTCTTGATAGATCTGAGAAATGTTCACTTGATTGCTGCAAAGCATATTCTGAGGTACTTGAGGGGTACAGTTGATTATGGGCTCAAGTATGAGTTGAATCAGAAGATTAACCTGGAGGGTTATGTCGATTCAGATTGGGCAGGTAGTGCCATCGATAGGAAGAGCACTTCAGGATGTTGCTTCAGTATGGGATCAGGTGTGATCTCTTGGTTTAGCAGGAAGCAATCCTGTGTGGCACTGAGTACAGTTGAAGCAGAGTATGTCGTAGCTTGTTCAGCTAGTTGTGAGGTAGTATGGCTATAGAATCTACTGTCTGATATATTTGATCTCCAGTTGGATACTACTTGTATACATTGTGACAAGCAGAGTTGCGTGAAATTGTCAGAGAATCCAGTGTTCCATGATAAGTCGAAGCATATCAAGATCAAGTATCACTATATCAAGGATATGGTGTAGAGGGGAGTAGTGAAGCTCCAGTATGTTGCAATGGAGGAACATATAGCTGATGTATTGATGAAGCCATTAGCTACGCTGAAGTTCAATTACTTTAGGGAGAAGCTTGGTGTTCTCCAGATCGAGGTTTCCTCCAAGAGAAAGTGATGAGACCCATAGCCATTCTGACATGGTGAGAGGATTGGTTCCTTCCATGGTTAGATGTAAGGGCTGAGCCATTCTATCATGGTGAGAGGATTGGTTCCTTCCATGTCAGATATGAGTGTTGGCCATTATGTCGAGCAGGACAGATGTAAGGGCAATTGCCATTCTTGGAATGGAGGCACCTGGTCAGTTACCAGGAAAACTCAGTCTAGGACTAAGAAGCCATTCTGATGTGATAGAGGGATGTGTTCTGACTTGATCATATGTAAGGGCTGAACCATTCTGTCATGGCTAAAGGACTAGGTTCCTTCCATGTCAGATGTGAGTGTTGGCCATTCTGACGAGTAGGTCAGATGTAAGGGCAAATTCCATTCTAGGAATGGAGGCACCTGGTCAGTTACCAGGTAGCTCAGTCTGGGATTAGGGGCCATTATAATGCAATGGTAGGATTAGTTCCTTCATTATCAGATGTGAGTGCATGCCCTTTTTTATGTGATGCTTCATGCATGGTTAGATTGTAAGTGCAGAGCCCTTTCTGATGTGGTGCTTCATGCATGGTCAGATTGTAAGTGCTGAGCCCTTTCCGATGCGGTGCTTTGTGCATGGTCGGATTGTAAGTACTGAGCCCTTTCGATGCGGTGCTTTCGAGCATGGTCGATTGTAAGTGCTGTGCCTTTCTAACAGGATGAGGTTGAATGTAAGTGCAGATCCTTTCCGATGTGGTGTGCTTGCACATGGTCGGATATAAGTGCTGAGCCTTTCTAACAAGATGAGGTCAGATGTGGGTGCTAGGCCTTTCTGACAGGATGAGGTCATATGTGAGTGGTGGGCATGCCTTTCTGACAAGATGAGGCCAGATGTAATATTTGGGCGGGCCATTCTAACTTAAGTGTTAGATATAAGTGCTGATGAAGACCTACATGAAGGGTAGGCCTATAGGATTGACTCTACAGAACTTCCTGTGACGAGAAGAATCAAGATAGCACCATTATGAGATAGCATATGATGATGATCCAGACTTTATGATGATCCATATCAAGTGATCCAGATGAGATGATCCAGACTTGATGATGATCCAGATCGAGTGATGATCCAGCAGTGATAAGCCATTAGTCATGATGATGCAGATCCCGTGATAAAGAAGAAGAAGATGACTTGAAGACTCGAAGACGAAGAAGACTTGAAGAAGAAGATGACTTGAAGACTCCAAGATGAATAAGACTTGAAGACTAAGAAGACTTGAAGATAACGAGATGATCCAGTTGATGCAGAGAAGAAGACCAGTGCTGAAAATTGTGTCGAAAGAATACCTTCCTAGTTAAGAGGGAGTGTTGATGTATTTGTAACTTTGGAATGTATTCATCTATGTATCTTATGTCTTGTAACCCGATGTTTATTCCAGGATGTATCTATTATTTAATTGAGTCATGTTGCCATGCCCTGATGTTCCGATCAGGAGGATCTATTATGTAAACAAGTCATGTCAAGTCATAGTGGGTAACCCTCCGATTGTCTAAGGGTTAAAGTCCCTGTAGTTCCGGGGAACTAGGGTTATTAGAAGCTCCTAGTAGAGGTCGGCCCTAGTAGGGTTTTAGTCATGTCGGGATTAGTATAAATAGAGAACATGAGTCTCTATTTATCACACAACTCACACACACTCAAGTGTAGCGCATAGTTGAGGAAGGAGAAGACACTGGGGCTAGACAAGAAGAAGATAACCGTTGTCGGGATATCACTTACTGTTTTGGGATTTTCTATTTTGGTGTTGATTCTATCTCTGAGTAAGTTGCGGGGTTTTCTCCTTTATGGTTTCCCCAAGGAAAAACACTGTGTTCATTGTCTCTTGTGATTGTTTGTTGTGCTTGTTATTCTCTCAGTTAAAGATCCTAATAATGCTAGCTTAATGTTGAAAAACTAACATAGGCAAGTGCGGTTATAGTTTGAACACAAAGGTGAGTCCAATAAATAGTTGTGAATCCAACTAAGAATCCTGTATCCAAGAAACAACAGTATCAAGATCATATTCAGAATAAGAGATACAATACTGGTTACTTTGGTAGAAACATTTACACTACTATCTTCCAGAAAAGGCATAGTCGAGGTAGAATCAACCGAGGAAGATTCTGTAGTTCTAAGGCCCAATGCTTTATAATCGATAAGATCAACCTAAAGAGGAATTATAAATTCAACATAGCTGATAGGGTCTACATGGAAATACTCAACATCAAAGGAGTCGAAAATTCTACAAGAAGGATCAAACTCTCCAGTATCACTGACTTGTTGCTCACTTGGAGAGTCCAAAGACTCAAAAATGCAGACATAGGAGGATTGATTAGCAGAGGGATCAGGCTCACTAAGAAATTAAGAGCTGGAATTCATCACAACTGAGTCAATATACAAGAGAAGGTCAGACTGTATCATAGACTCGAGGAATATTTCATCCGAAGGAAGTATACCATTCCAGATAGGAAACATGTCTAAACATTCAGTTGGATGAATATGGTGGAGGGAGAGATCCAAAGTCCCCATTGTATAGATCACTTGATCAACTGTTGGGACCAAGTACCAAGAAGGTGAGCATGATTCCATATGCTTCCTCTTAGTGGAAATCAAACACGAGGGATATGAGGGCACATAATTCACCTGTGGCGGGACAGTGTCTACCAAAACACTAGGAATCAATAAAGGAAATACTTGGTCTGCAGTCAGGTAAGAAGAGGGATCAACAAATGCCATCTGATCAATAATGAGAATCCTTCTGTTATGAGGAAAGTACATCACACAAAAGAGTGGTGACACCAGATATTGGATAACATAAACATAGTCACTCCCTAGGAGCATATTAAAGTCCAAGGGTCCCTCTATCACCATAAAATAAACTAAGAAGGTCTTCCCACCCAAAGTAATAGATGTTTGAGTAAGAATTCCCAAATATTGTCTAGTTCTTCTATCAAAATCCAGTAACTGACTATCACTCGACATAAGTATGGGAGATCCCATGCCTCTCCACATTAGAGGAAATTTCAACTCAAAATGGGCCTTTTAACTTTGATTCAAATTCCATGTCATCATGTGCTAGCCAATGAAATTGATTTAAATTTGAAATACCATATAGGTCTTAAACACTTTTTTAATATAAATTTGGAGATAGGTATCATAAAAAAAACTTTTTGTTTGTATTTTCGACATATCTCCCCGTGTTTTTACTCAAATTTTGATCGGGAGAGCTCATTGGATGCAGAATTAAATTCCGCATCCAACGAGTACCCACTAGGCATACTTTTGATGGACCCTGCTACCCCAAAAACAAGAAATACCTGAAAAAACGTGATGATGACATCATCATCACGTTTTTTTCAGGTATTTCTTGTTTTTGGGGTAGCGGGGTCCATCAAAAATATGTCGAGTGGGTACTCATTGGATGCTGAATTTAATTCCACATCCAACGATCGCTCCCGATCGAAATTTGAGTAAAAACACGAGGATATATGTCAAAAATACAAACAAAAAGTAGTTTTTTTCTTTTCTTCCTCCAAAATTAATAATATTATTTTAACTATTATTTTATTAATTCTTTTTAGGAGGCCCATTTTGAGTTGAAATTTACTCTAATGAGCACATGCAGATAAAATATTAATAGAGGCTCCTTCATCCACACTACAACTTGTAATCATATCGTGTTCAATTTGGACCTTTATTTGAAAATGTGCTTCCGAAGGAAGGCACAGCTCAGCTAGGCTATCCCAATTAAAAGAAGCAATATGAGGGCTTAGCGGGGGTTCATTTAAAGCAAAGTTAGTGCCCCCTTGTCCAAAAATTTATGATCTGGAAGTGAAGAAAACATGACTAGTACACGATTCACTCTCCAAAGGAAGAGTGGGATTGATCAAATATGGCATCGATTTAACCACTTGAAGAAGGTAACTCTTCGAAGGAAGAGTGGGATCGACCAAAGATGACATTGGTTCAATCAATTAATAAGGTCACTCTCCAAAGGAAGAGTGGATTTGACCAATGATCACGTTGGTTCAACTATTTAATGAAATGAAGTTTGAATAGGTTGTTGGGAAAATACAAGGTATTCAAAAGAAGTATGTCCTTGAGACTCATACCACACTCTCCATACTTCTGCAATAAAAGGGAACTGATGAGTAAGATGATCTCCCTCACAAATCTTATAAGGGAACTTAGGCTTGTGCTTTGAATGATTAGTTTTCTCAACGGTGTCAACTTGACTTGCATTGGATGATTGTTTTCCCCCAGCATGACCTCCAAAGTATGAGTGGTTAGCATCAACATGAATTGCAGAGGTTGAGTGTTTCCCCCCAACATGACCTATAGAGGCTGGGTGGTTGGGTCTAGCATGACTTGTAAAGGATGGTTGTTTTCCCCCAGCATGACTTTCATAGGTTGGGTGACTAGGTCCAACATGACTTTTAGAGGTTGGATAGGTGCCCCAGCATGACCTATAGAGGCTAAGTGGATGCCCCCAGCATGATTTCCATAGGTTGGGAGGTTAGGTCCAACATGACTGACAGAGGTTGGATGAGTGTCCCCAACATGATTTGCAGAGGATGGGTGACTGAGTCCAACATGACTTGTAGAGATTAGATGATTGCCCCCTTGATTTCATGTCTTCTTCCCATTCTTCCTTCTTTTAGTTCTTTTAGAATGCAGGTTACTAGTATCAAAATTTTCACCACATGAGATAGAATGAGGAGGAGAGGTTTCTACTGGTGAAGGGGAGACATTGTTTTGATTCCCTTGATATAAGGTGCTAGCTTGAGAATCATCAGGAGAATTCAATACAGTCAGAGTGGAAAACAACCAAACTGGTATCCCAAGGGGGAATCCAGGTAGATTCAAAGTGGACATCAAAGGAACACCAACATTCCCAGTAAAAGGAAAAGCACAAGAATCCCCTAGCATGGTCGTCACCTGATTGGTGTTTATAGGGGTACTATCCATAATTTATGACTTAACAAGAAATCAAATTTTGAGGTCAAATGGTAACCAACAAAACAAAGAGCACGCATGTTGGTCCATGAAATAGCACAAGGAATAAATAGAAGCATAGGTGAAGGAAGGAAAAGTAGGCACGCGATGAGGTAAAGGAAGGAAAGGAAGCGCAGAAGAGAGAAAGATGCGACGAGGAGCAGTGCAATGAAGGAAAAGAGAATCTGCGAGCAGGTAGAAGAGTGAAGGATATAAAGTGATAGGTCAGGAAGACTATAGGTACTCGAGGCAGTGGAAGAGTGAAAGACGTTTCTGGGACTGGTTATGGTATGTGATAAATATAATGAAGGATGTTTCTGTGGCTAGTTGTAGGCTGTAATAAATGTATTGAAAGACTATTTTTTGGACATTTATGATTGGAATAAATTATCTATACCCAGTCGACCCTATGCGATCTTGTATAATCTATAAATAAGAAGAACCCATTTTGTATAAGGGTTCGTTAGGTTGGTTGGTTGGATGCTAGAAGTTAGCAAAGTTAGAAAATACTTGAAGGAATAAGAGAGAGGTCTAATAGTAGTAGAAGGCTATTGAGCCACATATATGCAGCTGTGTGTGCAGACTATTTTGTAAGAGTCAATCTGCAGCTGAGTGTGTAGATAGTAGAGTAGAAGAGTCGATCTATGTTATGTGTAGATCAATAGGAGTAGAAGAAAGCATAATAAGACCAGAGAGCATGAGAGAAAGAAAGAGTTTGAGCCAAAAATACATATCTCAAACAGTCTGCAGTCAGGTCGTAGACTAAAAGGTGCCATATATTTCTCATGCCAAATGAAGAGCACCTTTGTGGTTTTTTCTCGATGGGTTTCCATGTTACATCTTGTGTCAAATGAATGTTCTTGTTGAATATTTGTGTGTTATTTTTTATTGTTTATGTTTATTTCTTAATTCAATGTCGCAATATTGATAAAAGTAGTTGAATGAATGAATGACTAAAGCATCGTCGAAGCATTGTGTATTATTTCATGCTCATCTGCTATTAAGTTGCAATACAGTCACGCCACTGTCCTTTATTGTTGTTAGAGTTTTAATGGTTATACAAGATCTAAAAACATTTAGCATAATAACATCATAACCATAAGAAAAGGATCACTGAAAGAAAGAGAAATGCAACAACACAAGAGAACACAAGAGAACACAAATATTTTCCTTGGGGAAACCACAAGGAAGAAAACTGCGCAAAACTTCCTCAGTATAGAATTCGACCAAGACAATGTAAAAACCTAGCAACAAGAATAGTTTCTCATCTTCCATAGTAGACTATTTCTCTCTCTCTCTCTCCAGTGCAATACTTGAGTGTAGGATATGTTTGAATGAGAGAGGCACCTCACCTATTTATATTCATTAGCTGAGTTCCTGAAATAACTAACTAGGTCATCCATGTTCCCTAATTAGGGTCGACCTACCTTGGGAGACTCAAAATACATTTTATATATTACTTTTGTGGGTACTATTTCCCCAAATTACAACCGAGGGCTTACCTCATGACTTTTACATGACCAATTACATCAAGGACATCTCTGAATGGAGGAATAACATATCCAGAGGAGAACAAAACAAAATTACAATAGAATATCTTCCGAAGTTATGATAATTTAACACTCCCTCTTAACTAGGAAGGTACTCTACATCAACAACAACCAATATTACAGCTGTACAACTAACTGGTGAATCTATATATGTCATAGGAAGTTTTGTAATATCATCATACATCTTCATCATCGATCTCAACTAGATCATCTTCTGCAATCTCAGTATGTAAATACTGAATCATATTATGTATGTGTTGAATCATATTCTATCAGTATATAAGTGCTTAATCATTTTATAGATCATCTTCTGTAGTATCAGTATGTGGATACTGAATCATCTGAATCATCTTCTGTAGAATCAATATGTAAATACTGAATCATCTTCTATCGCATCAGTATATGAATACTGAATCGTCTTCTGAATACTAAGCATTCTTCCGTAACATCAGTAGGTGAATACTAAATTATCTTCTGCCACATTGATATGTGAATATTGAATCATCTTCTGAACCTTCTTATGTAACATCAGCACTCGATATTATTCTTCCACATCAATATGTGAATATTGTATCTTCTTTGAATAATATACTTACTAGCATTAGTGTGTAAACATTGAACTAGGAAATTATCACCTGATTTGGCGCTCTGTTTTATGTGTTTCATTTTTTATTCATTGTTGAATTGAATAGTCAACTATATCCCAAAACAAAATAAAATTACCAGTTTACCATGATACTTTTAAAAATATGTACTTAGAAGCATTAAATGCCGCTGATACTCTGAAATAAAATATGTACTAAGAATCAATAAATGCCGCTAATACTCTGAAATAAACCGTTAGATTTGAAGTTACTTCCAGATCTAATCTAACAGACTACAGTATATATTCCAGCAGCAGCATTAAATGATATGTGTATATTCCAGTAGCAGCATCAAAAGCGCAGAGAATTGTTAGAGTAGTTGTCGCTGGTAATAAAACTGTTTACGAGATTTAGATGGTGATTGGCGCACAAAGAAGGTGCAAACGAACTGTTTCTCTGTTGTCAATGTCGGCCATTGGCGTGGAAAGGAGCTGTAATTAGCTGGCTGTGAACAAAGTTTAACTTTCTACGTTTCTTCATGTGTCAACGAAGAATTTTTACGTTGTTTCAGGTGCCGTGTTGTAACATTAAGAACAGCGTGCAGTTGTAAATGAATGGAATCGTCTTAAACACAAGAGGGCAATTAGAGAGCTCTAATTCCAGGTTGGTCAATCTACGTCATGATGGTTATCGGCTTAATGTTGGATGGAGGCTTTTTGGTGTAATGAAAGTCTTGGTTCTTATTCTTAACTTCTTCCATGAAAAACTATACTTCATACAAATTAATTAAAGTAAACCTTATACCTTATAGGTTGTCAATAATAAGATTATGGATAATCTCAACAACTAAAAATGATAACCCAATTTCATATTTGAATAACAAACCAATAAATATAAGCTATATTCAGACCAACAGATATAAACTATGAAATATAAACTAAGAAAATGATAGATGATGGTGAAGGTCCATTATAACGTTAAGAATAGTATGCAAGTTGTACATGAATGGAATCATCATAGACACAAGAAGGCAATTTGAGAGCTCTAATTCCATATTGGTCAAACTAGGTTACTTTGGGGACAAGCTTAATGTTGGATGGAAGGAAGACTTTTTGGTGTAGTGAAAGTCTTTACAAGTGGTTTTTATTTTCAACTTTTTCCATGAAATTTATAAATATGATTTGATTGCTAAGACTAAACACCACATAAACTAATTAAACTAAACTTTATAAGTTATCAATAATAAGATTATCTTAATTTCAACAACTAAAAAAGACAAACCAATTTCATATTTGAATGACAAACCAATACATATAAACTATGAAAATGATGAACTAATTTCATATTTGAATAACAAACCAATACATATAAACTATAAAAATGATGATGATGATGCTGATAGTCCATTGAAATCACTTTTGATCATTGTTTTAAACCAGCGTAGATCCAAATCCTAGGCTCTATCAAGCATCGAGATGGATCAAATCTCTCGGGGTGCAAACCTCTTCTTAGGTATAAATTGATTTGATTCAAACCAAAAGACACATCTTTTTATTTAAGGTCCACATATAATTTTATTATTATTAATATTTAATATTATTTATGGCCGACATATAATATTTTTTATTTTGTTAGAAATGAACATTGCACCCTTTCCCCACTCCTACAATCATGGGTTGTTTAGGAGGCATTGCACATGGTCTGAAAACCATTTGCAAGGCCCTCCTAAACCATGTACAATAAAACCATGGGTTGTTTAGGAGGCCTTGCACATGGTTTTAAAACCATGTGCAAAGCCTCCTAAACCATGTACAATAAAACCATGGGTTGTTTAGAATGCCTTATGTGCAAGCCCAACAATTTTTTTTGGATAATTCAATTTTGTGTTTTTTTCTTGACCCACATATTTTTTTTTTACGGATAATTAAATTTTTACTTTTTATTATTTTGTTAGGTAGGAAGATTACAACATCTCCCCCATATTAGATTGTTTTTGTGGCCGACATTTATTTTGGCTTATTAGAAAATTTAGCTTTTATTAATAAAAATAACTTTGTGAAAGTGATATTATTTTTTATTTTGTGTTACAAAATCTCTCCCATAATATTCACTATCACTATTATTTTTTCCGACATGTTACAAACCTTACATCACATTACAAGATCTCTCCCATAATATTCACTATCACTATTATTTTTTGTCGACATGTTAGTAACGTTACATCACGTTACAAGATCTCCCCCATACTTACAAGATCTCCCCCATACTGGGCTGTAAAGCGCCTCTCTGCGCAATGATTAATACAACTATATTAACTTTACCTTTAAATACTTGATGCTGGTATTGTTCCTTAAGAATTCAACACATACAAGTAAATACTAGTATATTATCATTATTATCAAATAAATTTTGAAATTGTTTGATCATCAAATTTGTATCACAATTTATAGCATGCGATAACTCATTTGATTTTTTTTGTTATTGGAATGCATATTACCTACATAAATTGATATAAAATTTTAGAATAAAATACTTATAGGTAAAAACATATTTAAAAAAAAATTAATGTCATTGAAAAATACATTTAGAAATATATAGAATTTGTTTTATATACCAAATACAATATGATATATCATTTTTATGCAAAACAACTTAGTCTCAAAGATGTGTAATATATTTCATTGTTAATGTCCGCTTGATATATGAAACTTAAAAAATTATATTTATTAAATCAAAATATAAAATATACCATATTTGATCAAATATATATTAAGAAATACAAAATATATAGTATTGGTCTTAATAGGTATAACCTAAAATGATTGAAAGGAGTGTCATTTTTTAAATAAAATTTCTAAATTTATTATTTATATAAAGATTCTTTTTTTCAATTAGGAAAAATTTCAGCTAATTCATTGGAAAGTTTGAAATTGTTGAACACACAAATTGAAATCAATTCACAATATTATGTAATTTCACCCTTAAAAATACACTTATTATTTAAATATCTTGAATATAGTAATCTCTCAAACTTGGATTTAGTTTGGATATTGTGAATATTAGGAAACTAGCCTATTTTTTTATATTATAAGTAAAGTCAATTCATCTTACTTCTAGAGTTGTCTTAATTCATGTTAAGATGAAAGGAATCAATCCATCCTAAGTGAAGTTGACATGTGACACTTTAAATAAACATTAAATAAATACAATAAATTATAATATGTTCCATATGGATTTCTTAAGAAATTGAAAACTTTAATGAAAACCCACAAATTAGTTAAATCCCTTATTTTTGGAAGAATCTTTCCAATGTGATATTATTATGGCTCAATATGAGCTTTATATTTCTTAAATGTATCTATTTTAGGAGGAAAGACACCGCTAAGATTTTTGTTGACAAGGATGTTATTAGTAAGGTTATACTTTTCCACTACTTCTATCCCAAGGAAAAAGGTACTCCATGTAGTCTTCAAGGCACTTGCATTCCAAGAAAGAAATATGAGGGGAAGACATCTATTGTCCTCTCTTATGAACTTGCATTAACATTGTTTTCCTCACTTATGCATCAATATTTACATAATCATTTCCCAACAACCCAACAATAGAACATAGGGTTTCACTTTCAAGTAGCTTGAAAGTGAAGTAAGAAATGCTAACAATATGCATAATGAAAAATTGAAAAAAATGCATAATTACAAGACAATAAATATTAGAGAATAATGCTAGTGAAAGTCATGTCTATAATTATCATTTTGTCTCACATATGCAAAATGAAAGAAATATACAGTAATGCACCCCTTTAATTACATAGATATTATGTGCATATATTCATCTTCAAGGGTGCATTCGAGTTATGATGCATTATTTTTAGTGATGAAACAATTAAAAATGGAGTTTTCTAAACGTTCAACAATTTGGACTTTTTCAACTAAAACGGTTGGAATCCGACGATATAGTTGAAATTTCATTTTTTATTGTAAAAATCGATTCAACACCCTAAAAAAACCTTGTTTCCATTTGGATTTACAATCTCAACAACTTATATATGAGATTCTATCAATTCTAATAGGATTTTAGGAAAAACATCGCTGAAAAAAGAGTCAGGAAAATGATACAAACTGTCGATGTTTAGACTACTCTATTAAAAATGATTTAGAGAAATCATATAACTACATTAATTTTAGTAATTATATGATGCTTATGCATTTATTTTAGTGATTATACAATGGAAATTTTTATAGAGTAATAAAGTAGTTGCATTAATTTTTGTAATAAAATAACACAAAACAATAGGGCATATTGATTTCTATGATAATATTGTGAAAACTAATTTAATGAGTTAATATCAAGAAAATTGATTTGGTGGATTGATTTCAATAGCCAAATAGTGAAAATTATCAAGTCAAGCAATTTTAACAATAACATAATGCAAACCAATTTCAAAATACATTCTATAATGTTACAAAAATATTTTATAAGTAGAAGTCCACCACTTTGTTTTCTTGGGTGTGATTTCTTTGTTATTATTTTCACATTAAAATCATTATAAAATTAAGATACATAATATACAAAATATATTTATATATACAATTTATTAAAACCAAAAGCATGCAATAGAATGCAAATAGAACTATGGATAACATATGAGGTTGGAGAAAGAAACTTTGAATATTGGAAGATAAGAGAGAGAAGGTGTGGATTCTATTACAACATCTCGAGCTTTCTCATATGATTGAAGTAAAAGGATTGGAAAGCTTGTAGGTGTGGGAAAAAGGAAAGTTGAAGAATATTTGAGATGGGTCATTGCTAATATATTTTTTATTTATTATACACATCTTAATATTTTATTACTATTTACCTTCTTCATCATTGAATTTTATTATTTATTACTATTCATCTTACTCATTATGTAACTTTTGAAGTGTCCTTCTTGATAAGACTCTCTAGATTGTACGTGATACTTAGTAAATTATAAACAATCAAATTGATCTAAACATATATATACATAATAGTGATCATCCAAAATTTTGATGTGATTGTCCATGATTAGAACTAGCTTAGATCTATCTTAAATATGAATTTATCAAGCATTAAGAGGTATGAAATCCCTTAAGGTACAAACTTTTCATCGAGTTTTGCACTCTAAAAATTGTTTTCACTTTGAGATATTTGATCTATCTTTATGCTGGATAGATTTGGATTTAAAATGGTTCTAGGATAGTTATACAAATATGTAGATGAATTTAATTAAATTTTTCATTATCATAAACCATATGAGTTTATCACTTCCCTACTCCACCACCTATTTTCATTCCATTTGCAGACTATGGTTGCACATGTCCCCGCTATACTAAGCTTCCTTATTGCAACCCCCATTGTTGAATCCACCATTGCATATAATATAGTTACATCTATGATGGTTATAAATACATTTTCCCAATCTCCTATAGTTTCCTCGGAGCAAGTTGTCAAGTTGAATGGTCCACTTACTGGACATTCTCCATCGATGCTTGATATATCACAATGATATTATTATATGATGAAATTGTTATCCAACATGAATGGAATTGATTTCATGGATTTTGATTTTTTTCATTAATTGATTATTATATCTGCTATAGGGAGGCACCATTAAGAGGCTGGGTTCATATAGGATAGAAATACCCTCATGAATTACACTCTCAATTGTAGAGAACATTGTTATATTGAATTCTATTTTTATTTTGTAAGTTTGTTAATTGATATAATTGTGGAATTTTTTTTTATGAATGTTTTATTCCTTTCTAATATCTAAAAATACATAGAACTATCAAATACAAGGAGACTTAGTCTTCCTCCAGCTCAAACATTTGGAATATCAACTTTGGAGATACACTTGGAAGTAGAAAGGGTAGTGGGGGTCAATGAGTGACTTGTTATGTATCTTGGCCATAATGTGACATTTTATATGCAGGGAACAAGTTCCCATCCTAAACTTCCATTATGTTTCTTGGGCAGGACATAGTAATTTGTAAAAAATGTACTACAATTTGATCAATTTTCAATATCGACACATGGATTTGGACATGTATAATCAATTCTTTATTGTTATTTTTATGGTTCAATTTTCCATTATGGTTATTGTTCATTTTATTTGATGTTTATGATAAATGATGTTTATGGTTATTGTCCATTACACCCAACTTTGCATTGATGACCATTGCTTAATATTTTGTGTGTCATTATTATAGATTCAATTCTCAATCACATGACTCCAAATCAACAAAAACACCATACATGCGATCAACTAATTGAATAATCAAACTTAATAAAATCCATGGATGCCTCAATGAACCTAATATTGAGGAACGTGATAACAAGCTTCAAGGGCCTTTTTCAAGATAGAAAGAAACTACCATCCAAATAAATATGCTGAATATGAGATACAACTACCATTAGATTGTCCATTGCAAATATTGGGTTAAATATACAATCCATATTTAAATCCAATGAGGTAAAACATCATGTGCAAAAGTTGTTAGAATAAGGGGTTATTTGTCCAACTACATCATCATATCAATTACAAATTGTTTTACTGCCCAAGAAGGATGGAAAATGGTGTATGTACATTACTTTTAGAGCACTCACTAATATTAAATTTAAAAATAGATATCAACTTACATGGATTTTAGAGCACTGATGGAGATGGATTTGTCAAATTTGTGTAAAGGCGGATACAGGGAAAACCAATTTTGTTAATCCCTAGATATTGAGACAATAAACTTATATTATTATGTTAGTGTTGTCATTATTGGTCATCTAGGCCCATCTAGGCCCCTTAATAGTGAATTGTACCTTTTGTATCCTATATATACCAAGGATAATTAGTTTTAGAGATCATCTCATCTTATGCATTTTTTATAATATAAAAAGAGGACCCCCCTCAAATAGGATTCTCATCCATTGTTTCTCATTTTCATTATCAAGGAATGGAGTTACTAATTATTTATGTTTTTATACTATTTCATGGGATATTTGTGTTAGAAAAATAGGATCGTGGAGCAATAAAAATAAACAAGATGAAAAATTATTAAACACATAAACATATTACAAGAGAGACACCAATATATTGTGGTTCACCCAATATGGGCTACATCCACACAGAAAT
>LPNX010350517.1:2442-19212 GCA_001517045.1 Pseudotsuga menziesii | reverse complement strand
ATCAAGAACATATGGTCCTTGATTGGATCTAGTAAAATTAGTCATATTTATATTTTTGTAATAACTATTTTAATTGGAAGATTCAAAAAACAAAAAAATCAACACCCTAAGTAAACATATGAAGTATCTATGGTAAATATTTAAGATTCTAGTTTACTATACTTCTTAAGTTATAGGTTGTGGAAATTAGGGATTTTTGCTAGTCATAAATATGGTCTCAAACATCTGTTTGTATTGATATATGATTCTCGCCAACATCTAGTTTGAGTGTCACTAGTTGAATTTAAAATAAGATGAACAATAGTATTTCAGCTCAAAATTTAGAATCATATCTGAACCATTGGACACATGGAAATCCATGCAAGTTTTCTCTCTTGAAAGGTCGAAATTCAACAAGTTTTGGGAAATTTACAATAAATTTTATTTTGAGTATCATAACTGGGTCAAACCTATGGAATTACAAAGTAAAAATATTGGGCTACTACATGACTAAACTATAGATTTCGAAAAGATGAAATTTCAAATATACATTATGAAAAAGGATGTCTAGAAAGAAAATTTCTAAATCAAGGTTTTAGAAGGAATGCTAACTTGAGATTAGTATAATTGATTTATTAGAATGTCTATTTTGGGTGATTTTAAAAGAGCAATAAAGAGCGAAAATGAGGGAATTATAGGTAAATATTATTTATGTATCAGATGGTGAAAATTCCCACAATAAATTATACACCCATTAAATCTATAAAGAGCTCATCATTGACATTATAATATAATCAAGAGGTGGATTTTAGGATGCACAATTTCAAAGGGAAATAAGCAAGAATGAAAGACATAATTTAATCATTTTGACATCATAGTTTTGGTTTCATCATTGAAATTATAATATAATCAAGATGTGGATTTTAGTATGCCTCTTGTTAGGGAAAGTGTTCCTATGGCTGTGGCAGAGACCACCAATGTACTAGGGGTACAAATACCGATGTATAACACTTTGCAAGCATAAATATAAACAAGGTTCAAGGGTTAGAATGGTTCATACCTTACATACTGAAGGCTGATCCAAGATTTACTCTAGCTCTCGTCTTACTCTCCAAACCAAGAGACCTGCAAAAAACAACTTCAACCTTCCTTAAACGCAATTGACCACATGAAAGAAGAATATAATAAAGATAATATGAAACCCTAATCTGATAAGCATCAACAAGTAAACATAAAAAAAGGTAAAATATTCATTACACAATGATTTGGAAAGGGAAGAGCATCAAATCATTATTAATGAATGGAAGAAGTACAAGATATACCTTCTCCTCATGCAAGGCACCTTGTAAAACCTTCGATATGGATGTCCTGGTTCTTTTCTCTAAGAATCTCATCCTCCAAGCTATGTAACAAAGGGAGATCACATCTAGGTCAAAGGTAGGAGGGATGAGAGTCCCAATTTCACCAGCTAACAATGCAAAGGCTAAGTCCCCTTTCATTGAACCCTCAGCCTCTCTTATATACTATTATGAAGAGTTAGGGCCGAATAGGGATCAATTACAACCGAAGGAACAGTTCCAAAACCACCCAAACCACCTAAGCTTCGATATTTTTGCATTTTTTTAAATTTTTTTTACAACTTCAGGGTATGCATGTGGGTTTACTTAAGCAAAGTCATGAGTGAAATGTAGGTTTCCTTAGAAAAACTCATGAGTGGGTCAAAAAATCCATTTTGTAGGGTATTTCCATGCATTATCATGGGTTGGTGTCTTCTTGAAAGTTTTTCCTTAGTACAATACCTTTCCAATGGTATAAAGAATAGGTTAAACATAGTTACATAACTATATTTATGGCTCCTCCATTCATAGGTGTCCTTTGAGTGACTAACATTAACTTTCATGAAGTGTCATCATGTGGTGAAAACATGTAAAAGTCGTCAGAAAAGAATAAGTGCCATTTTGGGCTATAAAAAATCCCCCCCAATGTATGACTTTAGAGGGGAAAATTATAGCTGAAATACATTATAAAAAGGAAACAACTGAGACGAGGAGTCGAAGAGATTGGAGAATCCAATATTGTAGGCTCAAAAGAAGGTACCTACAAGAGAGATAAATGTAAAAAAAAATTGATCTTCGAGACATACATGTCCATATACAAATGATATCCATAGATATACAGGCGGATCCAACATGTGTATAACTGATGTAACTATCATGGTTGCACAATATGCAAAAAGGAACCATATAAAATCTAAAGGAGTCATGGCCACAAATGAACAAGGTGGATCCATGCTCAATAGTCGATCATAGCCACACAAAAAAAGACAAGGTGGATCTATGTCTTAGCAAATGTCATACGAAGTGTGACAAGGTATTGCACAACTAGAGAAATAGAAAAAGATGATGATGCCATTGTCGACCCAAGGTATTCGATCCAAACTGTCCGAAGGTACAAATCCTAACCATGTGAATAAATGATTTGATGTCAAACATGGAGGAAACCGTTTGATTACCGGTCATTGATGAGAACTGTTAACAAACACGAAGGAAACCACCATTAATGAATATGGTCCCCAAGATACCTAGTACATTCTAAAAAGCGTGAATAAATGGTATTGAATTTGAACACCTAAAGAACCAATCGAGTAGGATAGATTAAGGTATCCCCACTACTCAATAGCGAGGGAAATTGTCACTAATGACTACAATCCCTAAGGTACTGTCATAAAATCTAATCTCATTCCCAGAGAAATATTTGTTGAAGTCTATAGGAATAGATCCATTGGAAGGAAGCAGTTTAAGAATCCTCCATCATCCAACATGAGGTAACTCAAAGACTGATTAGATCTAGAACTGGTACAAAGTTTTGCAGCAAGGACCGTTGGAAACTGGATGTAATAAACTGATACTAGGAAGTGGCTGACACAAAAGGTCAACACAATTGCGGAATGGACGACAAAGGTTTTATCCTTGAATAATGAGCATGGAACAATAGTGACTTAGGCATATTTTTGACATAAAGGAACCAACGATATAAATAGGCAATGTAGGAGACATTGTCAAATTCTCCATATAATTGGAAAAGTGAGACAACTGGAGGAGTAGGAACTATGAAATAGGCTAAGGTAAAAAACTAGAACCCAACTATTGATAGACTCAAAACTAGTGCTTTGTTCAAGGATGCAAGACTTGTTTCCATGGTATAAAAGACATTTAAATGAACTTCCCTTTCCTTCTTTCATGTAATGGTTTAACGAGTCCAAGAAAGAAAACTTGAGACCTTCTTCATTGTTGGAAAGCTCAAAGAAGAGATAGAAGAATGATTGATAAAGGACTAATTCGTGGATTTTACGAGCTTGAATTAGTGGATAATCGATGATATTTTCATAATTTTGAGAGTCTGAAAATGCCAAAGAAGACTCCGAGGGGGACTTTTTTGTAAGTTTAATCTCCAAATTCTGAAAAAGTATAACACAATTCAGAGGATAACACTCTTAGATCAAACGAACCAAGGTATTCCTTTTTAGTAGTTAGCCGGTAAGGTATGAAAAAGGGTTAAACTATCACGATACTAAAGCTCCTTCAAAAAAAAAAAAACTTTAGTTTTAACGAGTATGAAGGGAAGCAATATCACTCGATTCTTTTGTCCTAAAATTTTAGTGAGCATGACAATGGCATAAAGAATGATCGAAATATTTTTCATAGTTTAAACCAGAGCACGAAAAAGAGAAAATTAAGCTAAAAAAAGTTTCCTTTTTTCGTAAATTTAGTCTCCTAGGCCCCAAAAAGAGATAAACATATACTTGGGAATACTCTTCTAACCATAGTCGACTAGAGTATTCAGTTTTTGTAAGTAATCCACATGGCCTGAAAAAAGTGATAAACTTATACGAATTCAAAAATCTCGTCATATTTAGGGAGTCAGACCAGGGATTGAAGATAAATCCATATCTTCCTCGTAAATTGTAACGAGCCTGAAAAATTCAACTTGTGCCCTCCTTATTATTTTTAACAAGCTCAAAGAAAATCATGAAGAATGCTCTAAATGTGAAGAGGCGAGTGTCAGAGGAAAGAAGAACTAGTTCCAAGCGCAAGGAACATACCTAAGCATAGTGTAGGTGACATAAGTAAGATAAGGACACTAAGGGGACAACTCCTCTAGGTAAAAGGTGTCAAGTTGCAACGACAAAATGATACAAGGATAAGCGATGATGAGAGAAGAGATGAGGGCCTATATAATGAGCTAAAATAGTGGAATATGACATCAGGATCATAAGTGCAAGCATGGTGTAGGCAAGTGCGGTTATAGTTTGAACACAAATGTGAGTCTAGTAAATAGTTGTGAATCCAACTAAGAATCATGTATCCAAGAAACAACAGTATCAAGATCATATTTAGAATAAGAGATACAATAGAGGTCACTTTGGTAGAAACATTTACACTACTATATTCCACAAATGGCATAGTCAAGGTAGAATCAACCAAAGAAGATTCTATAGTGCTAAGGCCTGATGCTTTATAATCGATAAGATCAACCTAAAGAGGAATTATAAAGTCAACATATTTGATAGGGTCTACATGGACATACTCAACATCAAAGGAGTCAAAAATTCTACAAGAAGGATCAAACCCTTCAGGATCACTGACTTGTTGCTCGCTTGGAGAGTCCAAAGACTAAAAAATGCAGACATAGGAGGATTGATTAGTAGAGGGATCAGGCTCACTAAGAAATTCAGAGCTGGAATTCATCACAAATGAGTCAATATACAAGAGAAGGTCAGA
The DNA here is from genome assembly GCA_001517045.1 of Pseudotsuga menziesii. Classification (NCBI taxonomy): domain Eukaryota; kingdom Viridiplantae; phylum Streptophyta; class Pinopsida; order Pinales; family Pinaceae; genus Pseudotsuga; species Pseudotsuga menziesii. The sequence goes on along the minus strand of LPNX010350517.1, from coordinate 14,452 downwards.
CTGTATCATAGAATCTAGGAATATTTCATCTGAAGGAAGTATACCATTCCACATAGGAAACATGTCTAAACATTCAGTTGGATGAATAGGGTGGAGGGAGAGCTCCAAAGTCCCCATTGTATAGATCACTCGATCAACTATTGGGACCAAGTACCAAGAATGTGAGCATGATTCCATATGCTTCCTCTCAGTGGAAATCAAACACGAGGGATATGAGGGCACATAATTCACCTGTGGTGAGACACTGTATACCAAAACACTAGGAATCAATAAAGGAAATACTTGGTCTATAGTCAGGTAAGAAGAGGGATCAACAAATGCCATCTGATCAATAATGACAATCCTTCCATTATGAGGAAAGTACATCACACAAAAGAGTGGTGACACCAAATCTTGGATAACATAAACATAATCACGCCCTAGGAGCATATTAAAGTCCAAGGGTCCCTCTATCACCATAAAATCAACTAAGATGGTATTCCCACCCAAAGTAATAGATGTTTGAGTAAGAATTCCCAAATATTGTCTAGTTCTTCTATCAAAATACAGTAACTAACTATCACTCGACATAAGGTTGGGAGATCACATGCCTCTCCAAGCACATGCAGATAAAATACTAACAGAAGCTCCTTCATCCACACTACAACTTGTAATTGTATAGTGTTCAATTTGGACCTTTATTTGAAAATTTTATTCCAAAGGAAGGTGCAACTCAGCTAGGCTATCCCAATTAAAAGAAGCAATATGAGGGCTTGGTGGGGGCTCATTTAAAGAAAAGTTAATGCCCCCTTGTCTGAAAATTTCTGATTTGGAAGTGAAGAAAACATGACTAGTAGATGATTCACTCTCCAAAGGAAGAGTGGGATTGATCAAATACGGCATCGATTTAACCACTTGATGAAGGTCACTCTTCGAAGGAAGAGTGGGATCGACCAAAGATGACATTGGTTCAATCAATTGATAATTTCACTTTCCAAAGGAAGAGTGGATTTGACCAATGATCACGTTGGTTCAACTACTTAATCAAATGAAGTTTGAATAGGTTGTTGGGAAACTACAGGGTATTCAGAAGAAGTATATCCTTGAGACTCGTATGACACTCTCCATACTTTTGCAATAGTAGGGAACTGATGAGTAAGATGATCTCCCTCACAAAGCATACAAGGGAACTCAGGCATGTTCTTTGAATGATTAGTTTTCTTAACGGTGTCAACCTGACTTGCAACGGATGATTGTTTTCCCCTAGCATGACCTCCAAAGGATGAGTGGTTAGCATCAACATGACTTGCAGAGGTTGATTGTTTTCCCCCAACATGACCTATAGAGGTTGGGTGGTTGGGTCCAGCATGAATTGTAAAGGATGGTTGTTTTCCCCCAACATGACTTTCATAGGTTGGGTGACTAGGTCCAACATGAATTTCAGAGGTTGGATAGGTGCCCCAGCATGACCTGTAGAGGCTGGGTGGATGCCCCCAGCATGACTTCTAGAGGCTGGGAGGTTAGGTCCAACATGACTGACAGAGGTTGGATGAGTGTCCCCAACATGATTTGTAGAGGATGGGTGACTGATTCCAACATGACTTTCAGAGGTTGGATGATTTCCCCCTTGATTTCATGTCTTCTTCCCATTCTTCCTTCTTTTATTCCTTTTAGAATGCATGTTACTAGTATTAGAAATTTCACCACATGAGATAGAAGGAGAAGGAGAGGTTTCTACTGGTGAAGGGGAGACATTGTTTTGATTCCCTTCATATAAGGTGCTAGCTTGAGAATCACTAGGAGCATTCAATACAGCCAGAGTGGAAAACAACCAAATTGGTAGCCCAAGGGGGAATCCAAGTAGATTCAAAGTGGACATAAAAGGAACACCAACATTCCCAGTAAAAGGAAAAGCACAAGAATCCCCTAGCATGGTCATCACTTGATTGGTGTTTGTAGGGGTACTAGCCATAATTTATGACTTAACAAGAAATAAAATTATGAGGTCAACTGATAACCAACAAAACAAAGAGCACACTTGTTGGTCCAAGAAAGAGCATAAGGAATAAATAGAAGCGTAGGCGAAGGAAGGAAAAATAGGCACGCGATGAGGTAAAGGAAGGAAAGGAAGTGCAGAAGAGAGAAAGTTGTGACGAGGAGCAATGCGATGAAGGAAAAGAGAATCTGCGAGTAGGTAGAAGAGTGAAGGCTATAAAGTGATGGGTCAGGAAGACTATAGGTACTCAAGGTGGTGTAAGAGTGAAAGACGTTTCTGCGGCTAGTTATGGCCTATGATAAATGTAGCGAAGGAAATTTTTGTGGCTAGTTATAGCCTGTAATAAATGTATTGAAAGACATTTTTGTGGATATTTATGATTGGAATAAATGAGCTATACCTAGTTGACCCTGCGCAGTCTTGTATAATCTATAAATAGGAAGAACCCATTTTTTATAAGGGTTTGTTGGGTTGGTTGGTTGGCTGTTAGAAGTTAGCAGAGTTAGAAAATACTTGAAGGAATAAGAGAGAAGTCTGATAGTAGTAGAAGGCTATTGAGCCGCATATATGTAGCTGTGTGTGCAGACCATTTTGTAAGAGTCAGCCTGCAGCTGAGTGTGTAGATAGTAGAGTAGAAGAGTCAATCTATGTTGTGTGCAGATAGATAGGAGTAGAAGAAAGCATAATAAAACTAGAGAGCATGAGAGAAAGAAAGAGTTTGAGCCAAAAATACATATCTCAAACAGTCTGCATTCAAGTCGTAGACTGAAAGGTGCCATATATTTCTCATGCCAGATGAAGTGCACCTTTATGTTTTTTTCCCGATGGATTTCCATGTTACATCTTGTGTCAAATGAATTTTCTTGTTGAATATTTGTGGGTTATTTTTTATTGTTTATGTTTATTTCTTAATTCAATGTCACAATATTGATAAAAGTAGTTGAACGAATGAATGACTAAAGCATTGTCAAAGCATTGTGTATTATTTCATGCTCATTTACTATTAAGTTGCAGTGACAATCGCACCACTGTCCTTTATTGTTGTTAGAGTTTTAATGGTTATACAAGATATAAAAACATTTAGCATAATAACATCATAACCATAAGAAAAGGATCACTGAAATAAAGACAAATGCAGCAACACAAGAGAACACAAGAGAACACAAATATTTTCCTTGGGGAAACCACAAGGGAGAAAACCCCGCAAAACTTCCTCAGTATAGAATTCGACCAAGATAGTATAAAACACCAGCAACAAGAATAGTTGCTCATCTTCCATAGTATACTCTTTCTCTCTCTCTCTCCAGTGCAATACTTGAGTGTAGGATATGTTTGAATGGGAGAGGCACCTCACCTATTTATATTCATTAGGTGATTTCCTAAAATAACTAACTAGGTCATCCAGGTTCCCTAATTAGGGTCGACCTACCTTGGGAGACTCAAAATACTTTTTATATATTACTTTTGTGGGTACTATTTCCCCGAATTACAACATAGGGTTTACCTCGTGAATTTTACATGACCAATTACGTCAAGGAAATCTCCAAATGGAGGAATAACATATCCAGAGGAGAAAAAAACAAAATTACAATAGAATATCTTTTGAAGTTACAATAATTTAACACTCCCTCTTAACTAGGAAGGTACTCTACATCAACAACAACCATTATTACAACTGTACAAATAACTGATGAATCTCTATATGTCATAAAAAGTTTTGTAATGTCATCATACATCTTCATCATCGATCTCAGCTAGATCATCTTCCGCAATCTCAGTATGTAAATATTAAATCATCTTATGTATGTGTTGAATCATCTTCTATCAATATATAAGTGCTTAATCATTTTCTAAATCATCTTCTGTAGTATCAGTATGTGGATACTGAATCATCTGAATCATCTTCTGTAGAATCAATATGTAAATACTAAATCATCTTCTGTCACATCAGTATATGAATACTGAATCGTCTTCTGAATATTGAGCCTTCTTCTGTAACATCAGTAGGTGAATACTAAATCATCTTCTGAACCTTCTTCTGTAACATCATTATGTGAATACTATATCTTCTTCTGAATAATATACTTACTAGCATCAGTGTGTAAACACTGAACCATCATCAACAACATCAACATATTCTGAATCATCTACTTTCCAACATCAGTGTGTAATCACTGAATCATCATATGTAACATCATCATTTGAACCATCATCATATGTATCTTCACTATGTGTATATTGAACTATCATCATCTGTATCTTCAGTATAGAAATATTGAATCACCATCATCTGCATCTTCAATATGTAAATACTAAAACCCCATCTTTATCTTCAGTATGGGAATACTGAAACATCATCCTCTATATCTTCATTATAGAAATACTGAAACATCACCATCTGCATCAACAATGTATAAATATTGAAACAATCAACAACATCATTAGCATGTTAGTGCTAAAAACCAAATCATCTGTAGTGCTAAATCATCATCTACATTACCAACATAAATATGTTGGGATAACTTCATCACCATAAACATAAAAATGTTGAAACAACCTCATCATCATCAACACAAAGTGTTGTGACTTCAACTACATCAAAATTATCAGCACAGGGTGCTGGTACCACAACCATATCAACATCATCAACACAATATGTTGGGACCACAATTATATCAGCATCATCAACACAAGGTGTTGGAACCATAAACACATCATCAGAATCAACATACCAATCTTGAAGCAACATCATCACCCATATCAGTATATAAATACTGAAATTACCTCACCATCATCAGTATAGAAATACTGAAACTATTTAATCAACATCAATATAGAAATACTGAAACCGCCTCATCAACACCAGTATAGAAATACCGAATCTACCACATCAATCATCAGTATTAAAAATATTGAACTTGCTACATCAGTAGGGGAATATTGAAACTATCAAGTATCTCATTAATCAGTATGAGAGTATTGAACTTGCTACATCAGTATAAGAATACTGAAAGTATCTCAACAATCATCAGTGTCACAACACTGAAAACATGTTAACAACCATCTCAACAATCATCAATCATCAGTGTAGAAACACTAAAACTATCTCAATCAAGCATCTCAACAATCATCAACCATCAGTGTAACAACACTGAAACTATCTCAGCAATCAGTAAACAACACTGAAACTATCATCTCAACTATCAGTATAACAATATTGAAGCACACATATCATCAATCATCAGTATAACAGTACTGAAACTATCATCAGTATAACAATACCAATGCATGCATCTCAATCAGTCATCAGTATAACAATACTAAATCAACCATCTCAATAATCAACGTATCAATGCTGAACCAATCATCTTAGCAGCCATCAGTATAACAATACTGATCTCATTAGTATAACAATATTGAACTACACATCTCAACATATCAATGTTGAACCAATAATCTCAGCATCCATTAGTATAACAATACTGAGGTCATCGATATAACAATACTGAACTACACATCTCAACATATCAATGCTGAACCAATCATCTTAGCAGGAATCAATATAACAATACCTAACTACACATCTCAACATATCAATGCTTAACCAATCATTTCAGCAGCCATCATTATAACAATACTGGGGTAAACAGTCATCAGTATAATAATACTGAACTACACATCTCAACAATATAGCAATACTGTAACAACCATCCTGCCCTCTAAATTTCTAGGAGCAGCATCATCGTGAGTTATCTGGTAGATCCACCCAGGAATTTTGTCTAACTTACTAACCCTTTGGAGTCAACAAGCTTAGTTATACAGATGGATCTTCCTTGGGACTAACAAGCCTTGTCTTGGATTACAAACCCAATTGGGTTAAACTGATCTAGCCAGACATACTAATCCCCTTAGGATAAATAGGCATCATATGAATAACCCTTTTGGGCCAAACTGTCTTAGCCAGACTTACCCTACTCTAGACTGAGCTACTCATCACTGCATCCTTCTTCCATCTACCATCACTACCTCTTTTGAGAGAGATCCTTTCATACTACACCAAGCATGTCTCGAAATTATTCAAACTTTACACAAGCCAGAGGATTAGTCAACACATATGCCACTTTTTACTTTGTAGGAACATACTTGAGCTTTACATATCTTTTCTGCAACTTGTTATTTAACGTTCTCTTTGTGTACATTAGCAACTACATTGTAAATTTACAACTTGCATCATTCTTCTTTTGTAAATCTATAATGCATCATTCTTCTCTTGTACATTTGCAATGGTATCGTACATTCACAACTTGCATCATGCTTCTTTTGTGCATATATAACTGTATCATTCTTCTCTTGTACATATGCAATGGTATCATACATTCACAACTTGCATCATTCTTCTTTTGTGGGTGATTGCATATAATCCTTCCTACAAATCAAATACAATTGTATGATTAGAAACATTTCGTAACATGTGACATACATAAAGATATATGTCATATAGTCATGCAACTATTTCTGCTAATGCAACAAAAATATATAGTAGCTTCCTATATGTTTTCCCTCTTGCCAAGAAATTATTTCATAAGTAGCAATCAAACGTTGTACAACAACATGAGCCACTTACCCATCACCTGCATATTAGTAGTATACTACAAATATTATAATATGCATAATACATTTCTTGAATCTAGAAACATATCCATGTACACATCTTGAACAACTATATATATAGGAAATGACAATTCAAATACTTATCTTTGTTTGTTTGGTAGACTCCGTCTTGACCTTTGTCTTCTTGAATTGTTGGAGTCTCTGCAAAATGTGTCCAACTTCATCATCTGAGTCTAAGGACATGTTCCTATCTTGCTCATGATAAAAAATACTAAACAAGCCTTCTTAGACCACAAATCACATAGAATTGTGTTTGTGTGTGCTACCAGTGTGTCCCTTCTTATCCAATGATGGAATGGATAAGAGTATAATCTTCATATTCATCGATATAATTCTTCTGGATCATATTCCTCATTACTTGAGGAATCTTTACTTGCTTTCTTCTTAGCTGCAATATATTCATCCTTGGTTGTATTGAGAGAAACACTCTTCTTTCTACAATATGTTGGAGTACATAGTACTACGAACTCAATCAAAGGCATCATACCTTTGCATTACCCTTTAGGTACAACACCATTTTCTCTGCATATTTCACTTAGATAAGTAAAATGTCTTCTGGATTTCATCATGATTCTAATCTCAAGAACCATGTCAAGATTCTCTATCTTTGATATCTACCGTAGTCACTTCCTCTTAGCCGGAGCACCATCCTCCCTCTGCATCTGTATTAGGACATTGGGTGACCTGTAGTTTGCTCTAGTGTTAGTCTTCTCTGTATCCATCTATGTCACTTTTCGAGGTCACTAGATATCAGGATCCTTCATCTCAAACTTTGTTGAAAGTTTTGTCTGGTCCTTTATAAGATTCTATGTTCAACCTTGTAGTAAGGGTTGGGATCTCCATCACTCTAGTTGATCCTCAAGTTTCTCATGTGACTGTATGTGCTATCCCATGGGTGCCTATTGAGCTTGTACAAATCCTTCTATTCATAGGTGGTTCTCTGTAGAGAGTCTCAAACCATATAGGTTGTTTGATTTTTTCTTCTACTTTTATTACAGCAATCGTTTAGTGTAATATCCACTATTGAAGAGGTGTGTCTAGTTCCTAAATTAGTGTATTTCCATAATAGACTCTCTCTATTGATAGAAACCGAGAAAATTACTTCGTATCTTTTGATACTTATATCGACAGTATACTCGATCTTGTATATCTTCTTGGAATACTTCATAAAACATCCCTTCATGCTTGGGCTCATATCCAAACATCATTCTGTATGATCGACTGGTACTTATAGAACATACCATCCTTCTGTTCTCCCTTCTCAGGAAATTCTTTCGCAAAGTGTCCTTTCACATCACAACTGAACTATTTAATTGTGAGATGTCCTTCTATTCTTGGTGGGAATGTTCTTTGTCTTCTTGGCCTGAGTTGTTAGGGCTTGATTCTCATCTCTTCTTCAATCAATCGTGCATTTCTCCATATGTGATATTCCTATTAGAACAATTGTTTTGACTGAACTTAGAAGAGCATTCAGAGTTGTAATTTATGCTTCTGCTTCTTTGACATTGTCACCGACGGCTTCTAATTGCTCCTTGAGATGAGATCTTCTTGTGAAGTAATCATTGAATGTTTTCTAAAATTGCACCTTCACATTCTTGAGTTGAGTTCTCAATATCATCTTCGTACACGTTGTTCATTGAATTAGACGTATCCTTGGGATTATTCAAGGATGATGCATGTGAGATCCAATGGAGACGGAAATAATCATATTTGTGTTGACTAGGTCCTTCTTTTTCTTTTCTTTGACTTTGTATGTGCTTGGATCTGCAACTTCTTCTTTGACATAGTTCTTCAGGGTATGCTTCTTCAAGTACGGTAAGCACTCTATAATTTCATGCTTAGAAGTTCTTGACTCTTTCAATATTGTCCTCAAGCTTGGTAATTTTTTTATTATGATATAAATGAGAAACTCAAATGGAAATAGAGAGGATGAAACTTACCAGTGAGAATGCTCCAACTTGATGCTTGCTTAAAGGATCTTTTGAAAGACTACTGTTGATGTATTTGTAACTTCAGAATGTATTCACTTATTGTATTTCCTTGTACCCCGACATAGATGTTTATTCCTCCGATTGGGAGAGTCATTAATATAATAAATTCATATAAAGTCTTTGAGATTAATCCTCTATTTTAAGTTGAGTAACAGTCCTAACATTTGAGGGGCATTAGGGTTATTAGACTAGTCTTCTAGTGAGGTTGGCCCTGTAAGAGTAATTGTGAAGTGGAAAACTAGTATAAATAGAGAGTGAGACTCTCTATTTGAACACATACTCTCTCAACAATAGCGCATGAGTGAGAGAAGAGGAGCTTGCACAAGTGAGAGAGAGAACAACTGTAAGAGATTATCTTTATTTCTTTGGGTTTTAATTTTTCCATTGGTCGTCATTCTATCTCTGAGGAAGTTGCAAGGTTTTTACTTTTTGGTTTCCCTGAGGAAAATTCTTTGTCTCTTGTCTCTTGTGATTATTGTTGTGCATGTTATTTTCTCATATAATATCCAAGATCATATTTATTAAATGATAAAAATCTAACATGGTATCAGAGCTAACTTGAGAAGAAGACACTATGCAGTTGTGGGAACTAGGGCTTCCTAGTTAAAGGTGTTCTCTCCATAGATCATCAAGCAGGGAGGGCTAGGATAAATCACCTGAATAGGGTGCATCTATTGGTGGTAGCAGTTTTTGAATCGGATAATTTTCACTGTATAGCCAAAATACAGCTGTAATGGCAACAAATGGAAATTAGGGTTTCATGCTTGAAAACCCTAAAATACTAAAACTAGTAGTTTTGGTACATTCGCTATATCTCGGTATTGGAGAAGGATCAGGAGCCAAAGCTTTTATAGGACGAAGATAAATTCTTGATGAGCCCTGTGTAAATGTTTCAGCCACAGATATGCTTTATTCTAGGAGATATGATTCCTCCAAGTCACGGTTCCAGCCTCTCTCAGGATTCATCATTAAATAGGTGACCTAGGGATAATTGATATATATATATCGAGATACAAATGTCCAAATGAATTTTATCAAGATTTTCTAGACATGGTACGGACTTTAGTTTCTATGGTAAACGTTTTAGACCCTGAAGCTGAAACAATGACACATGGAATTCCGTAGAAGTTCGCTATTTGGAACAGTCCGGAAATAAGTCACCTTGGGAAAACATGCATAAGTCCCAATTGGTGAAATCAATTCTTCTCTAACCTACGATGTTAGAAAGAGGACATACAAGGATACCATAGTACGAAGTTTCAGACATAGAGGAGTGGTAATTTTAGAGACACAACAAAAACAATATCAGGAATTTTTGTAGAAGAAATTGGAAAACTAGGGCTTCTTGTTCGAGGAGATTCCCTCCACTGTTTTCAGAAAAGAAGTACATTGGATAGCTCTACTTGAAGAGGCCCATCTTTCTATCCAATCAGAATTTTGAAATTCCAAGTTTTGAAAATTAGGGTTTCTCTAACAAACCTTAGATCAACCAACTCTGGAACTAGGACGGACACCTCAAATTGGTAAGATCTAATTTTTTCTATTTACATTTGAGGTTCTGATTTCAAAAATGACTAATTACACCAACTTTATGACAAGCTTGGTGAAGCTAACAACTTCCGAGTATGGAAGTATAGGACCTCTGTGATCCTTGAAGAAATTGACTTAGATGAGTATTTCAGTAAAGAAGTTCTAAGAGCCAGAGGGAGATGAGGCTAAGGCTAGAGCCAAGAGAATCATTGTAGATTCTATTAAAGATCATCTCATCCCTCATGTGTCATCCTTGAAGACACCAAAACAAAATGTTCATTTTCTATGACGAAGCAATCGAAGAAGAACAAGATATTGTTATAACCACCTTGAATGGACTCGTAGGATCATGGGATTCATTCATTCGAGGAATGTGTACCATAAGGAAGTGATTACCTTTAGCAGACTCTGGGAAAAGTGCACACAAGAAGAAGCTCGACTCATAATAAGAGAAGAGAAGATGGGAGCAACTAAAGATCAAGCTCTCATGATTCAAAGAAGATCCCTCAAGCAATGAGGAATATGAAGGACTCAATTCTTGAAGAACCTCTTATCCATCATAGCATTTGGATAAGAAATGATGATGTCATGAATGAAGAATATGATGAAGCTGAAGGCTCAAGAAGGAGTCTACCCATGAAACAAATAAACATAAGTATTTGAATTTTCTTTTCCTATATATCTAGTTGTTTATATGACATTGTTTAGTTGTGAAATGTATTATGCATGATAGAATGACTGCATTAATGAACAATATACTACTATGCATGTTATGGGTAAGTATTCTATAGTGCTATACAACACTCCATTTATACTTATCTAGGATGAAACCTCTTTGCTGACATATTGGGATTATTGCACAATCTCAATAATGTTATGGTAGAGATGGAAGGCATCTGGAAAGTTTTTGTGTATACCAGATATGTATGTATGTTCTATTGGCTAAAATAGTTGCATGATTATATCTGGGTGATTCCATGAAGATGGGTAACACTTTTTGGCCAAATTTGGCGATGAAAACCTGATTTTTTACTCATGTGCTAGATAGAAGCCCTCAAAACGCATATATGCCATGTGAATTTTGACTTGCAGTTAAAAAACAAATTGTAGAATATTATGTTGGCTTCATAGTGATATTTTTTTAAAAATATTCCGATGTCATTTAATGTGTGGATTTGTGCATTTAATCAACTGTGTGACCTTAAAAATTTGAAGAAGTTAATAAGTGGCTCGTGTCCACGTAGAGTAATTTAATCTTGCATTAATAATTATAAAAAAATAAATATATGAGCATGATCTACATAAAATGCAGTGTGATGTGCATATTTTTTTGTTAATTTTTTTCGCATTATACAATTATTTATTATTTTTCGAAAGTGACCACATTCGATTTCAGCATCGTTTTAAACACATATTTGTCCACGTAAAGGAATTTTTTCTATTTTTTCAAAAATTGAAAAACCAAAGATACCCTTTTGAAGAGGACACGTCGATATGTGATGTGAGCATTTTTAAGAATTTTTTGGCTGTGTATTTTTAACTCTGCGGATTTTTCTTTGAGCTGCTTTGAAGTTGCAGTGTGGTTTTCTAAGTATAAGTTTTAGAAGTAATTAAAAAATAAATATCATATGAATGCCAAAATGTGTGTATGATACGTCAATGGATAGAAGATTCGTTGGTGAATCTATTGGTATCAACTCCGCCGAGTTATGTGCTAGGAATGGTATGGTTTACACCTCTTCAAGGCACAGGAAATTTTCCATTTGTTTGAATGAGGGCTAAGTCTGTTTTTTTAAGCCCTCGACCGAGGTATAAACCTCAACCGAGGTATTTAAATACCTTG
>LPNX010350503.1:8108-19455 GCA_001517045.1 Pseudotsuga menziesii | reverse complement strand
CAACTCCAGAGGCGCCTCAGGGGGAATTGCCACCTTTTGGGATCCAACCTTGTATGATATTGAAGCTGAAGAACGAACTATTCACTGGATTTACACCAAACTTACCCACAAACACTCTGGACGAACGGTAAGTCTATTCAATCTTTATGTCCCTGTTATGCATATGGAAAAAAAAGAGTGCTGGAACACTCTTGTTTCCTTTATCCAGGTGCAAAATAGAGAAAATATAATTGTAGCAGGTGATCTGAATGTAACACTGGCAGCTTGTGAAAAGAAGGGAGGCAATCCGGTTAGAGATCCTTCAAGGGAGTGGGTCGAAGACCTTATATCCGGCTGGGATCTGATAGACATCAAACCCCGCAAAGGAAACTTCACCTGGACAAACAAAAGAATGGGCCCTGGCCACGTCGCAGCCCAGTTAGACCGCTTTCTTGTTCACTCCTCCTATCTTGATATTGGGATTTTAGTCTCATCCAAAATCCTCCCTCACTGTACTTCTGACCATAAGCCTATCCTTCTCACTCTAGAAATTGGCCAAAAGCTCGGGCCTATCCCCTTCAGGTTCAGCCCCCTCTGGATCCAGCAAGCTGATTTCTTTCAACTGGTTTCTGACTCATGGACCGCCCCTATCTCTGGATCTCCTTCCTTCACCTGGGAAACCAAACTAAAAAGACTCAAAATAGCCCTCAAAGCTTGGGCCAAGCGAATCCCCTCCCCGATTGCTCTCAGAGAATCAGCCCAAGCCGAGCTGGAAAAGCTCGAAGTCAATCTGGACTCCTCTACAGCGAATGACCAGTGCCTTAGGATGGAAGAAACCCTGCAAAAAAATTTCTTTTCAGCCTGCAGAAAAGAAGAAGAGTATCAGCGTCAAAAGTCACGTAATCTCTGGCTAATAGGAGGAGACAAAAATACCCATTATTTTCATAAGCAAGCAGAGGCACGTAAAAACTACAAAGCCATTTCAGAAATACAGTATGAAGGAGCACTGATCCAAGATTCTGAAGGTATTAAAAAGGCTGCAATGGAAACTTTCTCAAACCTCTTCACAGCACCAGTGGAAGACCCCATAGATTCCTCCTCCCACCCCTTTGACCTTATTCCCCACCTTATCTCGATGGAAGAAAACAAAAATCTGACAGCGCCCATCACCATGACTGAGGTCAAGCAAGCTCTCTCGCTCATGAAACCTGACAGCGCCCCTGGTCCGGATGGCTTTACAACCAGATTCTTCTCCGTCTGCTGGGAAATAATAAAATATGATCTCCTAAGAATGATCCGGCATTATCAGGAAACCAGCAAGTTGGGAGGTAGCACTAACTCTTCTTTTCTCGCCCTGATCCCAAAAGAAAAAGGAGCCACCTGCTTCGAAAGATTCAGGCCCATTTCATTGTGCAACACTGGCTACAAGCTTATAACAAAGATCATTGCTTCCAGGCTGAAAAGAATTCTTCCCCGGATCATCCCAGAAAACCAAGGAGGATTCATCAAAGGTAGGAAAATCCTGGACAATATTATCCTTGTCCAAGAAGCTATTCACTCCAGCTGCCATCGGAAAGAAAGAGGTATGGTCATCAAACTCGATTTAGCCAATGCCTTTGATAGAGTTAGGCATGACTTTTTACTTGAAGTAATGGCAAAAATGGGCTTCTCCCCTAAACTCATAAGCTGGATCAAAGGCTGTATCGGTGATCCATGGATAGCCCCTCTAGTTAACGGAAGGCCCACCAGTTTCTTAAAAGCCTCCAGAGGGTTAAGGCAGGGATGTCCTCTCTCTCCCCTGCTCTACGCCATTCAGGCCTCTATGCTCAGCTTCCAGCTCAACCTAAGTCAGGAAATCCACATGCTCCCTGGGCTCAAAATAGTGAACAATGTCAGGAACATCAACCACGCCCAATTCGCTGATGACACACTGCTGCTAGGAGGAGCCTCTGCTCACTCCGCTGAACAATTCAAAAAAGAATTGGACATATACCAAAACATATCAGGAAGCAAAATTAATTATCATAAAAGCAAAATCTACACTTGGAACTGTACTGCAAGGGAGTTAAGGAATATAACCAGATCTTTGGGGATGGAAGGAACCAAAGACTGGGAAAAATTCATGTATCTTGGCATTCCCATTTGTAAAAACAACATCAAAGCTGCTGACTGGGAGCCTATTGTAGACAAGATCAAAAGCAAAATCCATAATTGGGGGGCCAATTGGCTCAATATAGCTGGTAAAACTATTCTCATTAAATCAGTCCTCAATAGTATGCCGATTTATCAGTCTTCCATTTTACTTGCCCCTTGCTCAGTTGTCAATAAGATTGAAGGCCTGCTCAAGAAATTCATATGGGAAGGAGGTAAAGGGAATAACAAAAAAATCCATTTGGTCAGCTGGGAAAAGATTACAAAGCCACGTAATGAAGGTGGTCTCCATCTGAGAAGCCTCTCCTCCCAAAATCTCGCTTTGGGAGCCAAGCTGCTCTGGCAACTAATCTCAGGGAAAAATGGCTGGAGCAAAGAAGTAATCCGGAAAAAATACTATCCGGGCCCTAGGAAAAGATGTCTGGACCTTCAACCCCTGCCAAGGAAGGGATCCCCAATCTACAAACTTTGCAACAAAGCTTTAGGCTCCTTCAAACACAAGCTTTACTGGATTCCTGGAAACGGTAAGTCTATAAATGTATGGGAGGATTCCATTCTTGGAGAACCCCCAATTGGCTCACATGTGGAAGTCAGCAACATACAAAGGTGGCTTATGGACAAAGGAGCAATTTCACTTTGGGATATTTCTGCCTGGGATGGGAATCACTGGGCAGGCTGGAACTTAGGAATCATCCCTCCGAACTTGAGCTCTGATGCTGATGTCCTGCTAGCTCACCTCCAAGGAAAATTCCCTCTTAAAAGAACCTCCACTGATAAAAGAGGCTGGGGAAGCTCCGGAAGATACTCAACTTCTGAAGGATACAAAGATATTCAAGCCATCCCCTATGCTGCGCCCAACCCCTCCATCTGGAAGTTCATTTGGACCACACCTTTCATCCCTAAAATAGATATCTTTTGCTGGTCTTTAGCCCATCAAAGCGTTCTCACCGGAGAAAATCTGAAAAAAAGGGGAATGGAAGGTCCCTCCCGCTGTCCTCTCTGCAAACTTCATGAAGAAACAATGGACCACATAATTCTGGGATGCCCCTTTGCCAAAGAAGTATGGATCCAAATCCTGAACCTAGACCTAGCCACCCATCTGCCTCACTCTGTCCATGAGCTCTTCTCTAAATGGAACTCTCTGTCCCCCTTCAATCTGACCAAAAAGGCTCAGCTTATGTCGGCTTGGGGCTGGCTCCCAAAAGTTAATATATGAACTAGTTATACACTGTGCATTATAAGTAAATAAATATTATTTAAAGACAATAGTAAAATTTAATAAGAATACAACAGGTCTTTTTAATTCAAAAAGGACTACACTTACTTTTATAGTTTCTACATCAATAGAAGTCAGGATATAAAGCCTGCATGGAAAAACTTAATAACAAATTTATTAAACAATAAGCTGGAAAGTAATTTATGTACAGAACTCTTTTATACTAAAATGAACTACAGTATTATAACACAATCTACAATAATACAAGAAAATAGTAATAACAGATACGATATTGGTATAAGGGTATAAACCCTATATACATTTATAATTTAAGAAGTTAATACATACAGTAACATCGTAAAAGAATTTATTAATAGTAATATAACACATTATACCGAACCGTAAGTTGCTCGGTAGTCGAGCTTAAGAGTTTTAACTTCTTGAGTAATCTAAGTATTATAATCCTTCACTGCCAACTAGGTTAAACCTAGTGACATTTTAAATACTCAAAAAAATTATTTAATAAAGAGAAGAATTAGTAATATTCTTCATATAGCCGGGTTATTAAATAAAACATAGTAAGTATTCTTTTATCTAAATTCCTTCAACACTGTGATTAAGAAGAAATGCAAGAGAGGGAAGCAGTTTCCAAAATTTCATAATAACTGAGGGTAAAACCCTACCCTTTTCAACAATCAAAAGAATAATTGTAACTCTGTTTCATTTAATAACCTGTAGCAGTAACAAAAATATACATGAAGGCTCACATCCTGTAACTCTACAAACATAGTAAACGCAAAGGCTTACAGCCTGTTAAGTTTTTAAACCAAACAATAATTACAAACAGAGTCTTACACTCACGGCCGTAGCTGGAGAGCTCTGTTTAAGAGCTAGGGTTTTACCCACAATGTTAAAAACTTAAAAAAACAAACAACCCAAAATCCTTGGAGGTCAACGAGGGCTGCATCAACCAAACCAGTGCAATCTCTTAAGGTTTCAGACAAAGATGATAAGTCGTGGAAAGACCAAGGCTTATCGTGGTCATGGAGCCGTAACCCTCATTCTGGTGTAAGCGAAGAAGAGAAGCAGATGCACCTGCAAAGAAAATGATTACACAGTGATTGTTAGCAATGGTTTAAAGTATAAAAGAATTATATTAACATATAAATTACTGTACATTAAAGACAACAGGATAGTGGTTACCTTTTTAGTTGGTAGCCCTCACAGCGAAGCTGCGACCTATTCTAGCAAGGAGATTGCCATTCGATAGCAAAATAATGATGTTAACTCCCTCAACCTCTAAAAGCATAAAGGAAACCCCAGCGAATCGATGGATAAGGTAAAAAACCTACAGCTACAATGTTCACTCTTTTAACTATTACACAGCCAGTTGGTCGAACCAGCCATGCCTATTTGAAAGGATAATCACTCTTGAGGGTACAGAAAAAGGTTGCACTGTCATCAACCCGAGCCAAGTCAAACAATGGCAGTTTCACAGAGGCAAACAACAAGTTTATAAACACTCCAAATCACCCTCACAGTGCGGTAACTGAGCTCGCGAGGAGCTGGAGCAGCAGGAGGACAATGGTGGACAACACCACAGCAAAATAATCCAGAAGAGCTTGCAGAGCGGCCAAAGGCCCGAGGGCAAAAAGGGAAATGGCGAGTTAGGGTTAAATCAACCTCTTTATAGCGCCAAAGTATGGTTGTCATGCAACCACGTAACACTTTTAATAATTGGTATAAAATTGGCTATCATTCCAAAGTCCACGACTGTTGAATGATTTTCACAACCAAATCATCACTGGATGGTTCCATAGGAAGTTTTATACCTTGGTATAACCTACATCATTTTGTCAACAACGCATCATCAGTACAATGTATATATATCTTGCATGCTACATTATGTTTGTACATAGCCTCGTTACACAAGCATAGAAATTTGTTTGTGTTAACAAGGGATTATAGAATAATAAATTATGGTTATAATTTAGTTTTTATAGTCTACAACTACGATTCCAACTATTTGGTTTTTCAGAAGAAAATAATAAACATAACTACTTTTTAAAGTATATACAATTAATGGTGTTTCTATTATGTTATTTATAATTTGATTTGGTTTATCCTAGCACATAATTTAGATATTTTATGGATAGAGAGATAACACTTCATTGTTATGGTCATAACACCCTTTGGTGACAAATAGACTTTGTCACTCTCCAAACTCAGGGTTTATAAAAGACTTCATAAGTAAGGTAGTATAGATGACTTGAATGCTCTTTCTATCTTCTTTGTTTGTTAATTTAGTTTTGAGACATCATAAAAGGATCAAAGATGATGAGTTTAGGATTGATTCTAACAGTATTTGGTTTTCAACCCAATAATACTCTTGGAATGAGTTCAGTATTCTAAAAGAATGTTGACTTTTAAACTATAAAAGGAATACTTGTTTCGAATCATAGATCTTAAATGCTTCAGTAAGGAAAATTATGGATCGATTTTAATAATATTCCTCATTAGTTGAAAAACTGAATAGGAGTCAATCTAAGCATGGAATATTATTATTATAACTTTGACCAAAAGAAGTAAACCTGTGAAGTCGTGATCTTTCTACCCTGCTAGCTGTTAAGTAAAGAAATATTAAGTACGTTTTTACACTTATCTTCAGAATGGACATTTAAGGGTTTTTCGTACTTGTAACTTTACTAAAATTTATGTTACTGTAGGGAATAGTCCTCTACTATTTTTTTGTGCAAAATGCAATTCTTTCTTTAGTCTCAAAGGAAAATTTAGTAGTAATAAAAAAAATAATACCTTGAGAAGCATGGTATTTCTGTCTAGCATGTACAAACTTTTACTAATCAAATTGTATGCAGAAATGTGTACTGTAAACTTCTGAGACTTGTTTGCATCGAACCATACTTCTTACCTGTCTACCTGTAATAGAAGGAAACTGCTGCGTTAGCTCGAAAGCTAAGTAAGCCTTGCCCTTCACGACAAACCACCTTGTGTCGTAAACAGAAAAACAATCAATAACTGAAAAAGAAACTGATCCTTAAAGTACAAAGTAAATAAATAATCATTCAGTTACGATTCAAGTAGCATAAACTAATCCAACAGTTAATGACTGCATTAATGTGATTATATGTTATTTTAAAAAGTTTTAAATTTTTCAAAATTTTTGGGGTTTTGACATGTGGTATCAGAGCATGGTTCAAACACTAGGTCTTGATGTGGCCCAATTACTTTCCGCAGAACAGTAAAAATAATATACTAACCTTTATTTTGTTTTATGTGAAAAGCAGAAAACTATTTTTTTCTGAATCTAACAGGCAGGTATGGAGAACTTAGGAGAATATGCTGAGGAGGAATCTCCAAGCACTGAGACCAGACAGATGTCCAGAGAACCTGTGATTGAGTAGGTAACTGCTCACTCCTCAGAGTTGATGCAGACCATAAAGAGTTTAAAGAATGAAATAGAAACAGTAAAAAAGGATAATGAAAGAATTCTGAAGACTCAAGAGGAGTTAAATCAAATTTTGATAGAGAAATTTCAGACTAAAGGGAAAAATAGAAGGTCTGAATCTGAAGAAGCTATCCATCAAAAAGGGCCCAAAAAGATGAAACTAGCTAAACCTGATAGCAGTTCATCATCAAAAGGGAGTAAGGAACAACAGAGCTATTACACTACTAGTGACAGTAGTGAGGCCGAGTTGTATAAAAGGAAGAAAAAGTACAGGCCTTATGAAGAGATTTCTGGGGAGTTCAAGAAAATAAAACCCCCAACCTTCAATGGAGAAACTAAAAAAGGAGAAGAGGCAGAATCCTGGTTATCCGGGATGAGAAAATATTTTCATATTTATAATTATTCAAATCAACTGAAGGCGAGAATGGCCATCTATAACCTTTCTGGAAAGGCAGATATATGGTGGCAAGATTTGAAGAGGGTTAAGGGGATTAAAGAAAAAGAGGTCAATTGGAGTACTTTTAAAAGGTACTTCAAGAATAAGTTTCTGTCTGAACAATACTATGAAGAAAGGGCCAAGGAGTTTTATGAGTTAAATCTTGGGTCCATGACTATGAAAGACTTAAACAACAAGTTCTTAAGTCTGTTAAGGTATGTGACGTATTTAGTTGATGAGAAACCTAAAGTACAGCGGTTTCTCAGCTGCTTGCCATACCATATAAAAGACAGAATCGAATATGATAACCCCAAAACTCTGGAAGAAGCTATGCGAAAAGCTAATTTCTGTTTTGAACAGAATAAAAAGAAGGAAGGAATAGCCAATTGGAAGGCTAAAAAGAATGGTAATCAGTCTGAATTCAAGAAAAAGGAGTTTGTACCTCAGAAAAATTTCAGGAATAACAAGAACAGAAACCATTCTAATGGTAAGAACTTCCAGGGAAGCAAAAATGGTGCTTCTAATAATTCCAATAACTTCAAGGGCAGCAAGGAGATTTCTAACAATCATGGAAATTTCACTAAGAATTTCGAAAGGAAGGAACATGTTAAGTGTTGGGAGTGCAATGGACCACACTGTGCTTCAGTTTGCCCAAACCGGAAGAAGGCAAACAACAATATTCATACAATACAAGATGAAATGACTTTTGGAGACTTTGCAAGGACTATGCCCCGAATCAATGCAGCGTTGGAAAACCGCCAAGCTGATTTCCAAACTTCCATGGTGGAAGTAGAAGGTATGGTTAACAAAAACCCTGTAACTATTCTAATAGATCCAGGTGCAAGTCTTAGTTATATTTCACCACAAATAGTAGAAAAGTGTAATCTGACTGTTGAAAAGTTTGATAACTCTTGGCTAGTTCAACTAGCCACAGGGGCAAAAAGGAAGGTAAACTGCTATGTTAAGGAATGTGCTTTAGATATGAATGATTTTAAAACTTCTGTTAAATTAAATGTTCTGCCACTTGGCTCGTATGACATACTTATAGGTATGGACTGGTTAGAACAACACAAGGTAGTTTTAAACTGTTTTGATAAAAAATTTACATGTGTAAATAATAATGAACAGCCTGTAATAGTTAAAGGTATTCCTAGGAAAACTGTAATCAGGCAGATTTCTTCCTTACAGCTCAAGAGAGCAGTCAGGAAAGGGTGTAAAGCCTATGCTGTAACTATCACAGATGAGGCGAGTAAATCTGAAAAATATAAAATAAAAATAGAGGATATTCCTGTGTTAAATGAATTTATTGATGTTTTTCCGGAGGAAATTGCAGGATTACCTCCTAGGAGGGAACTAGATTTCACAATAGAGCTGGTACCAGGTGCTGTACCTAGCTCGAAAGCTCCATACCGTATGAATATTCTAGAACTTAACGAATTAAAATCACAGTTAAAGGAATTAATCGATAATAAATATATTCGTCCTAGTGTGTCCCCTTGGGGAGCACCAGTAATCTTTGTTAAGAAGAAAGACGGAACTATGCGACTTTGCATAGATTACCGTCAACTTAATAAAATGACAATTAAAAACAGATATTCGTTGCCCCGCATAAATGATTTGTTTGATCAGCTACGTGGAGCTACGGTGTTCTCTAAGATAGACCTGAGATCAGGCTATCATCAGGTGAGGATTAAAGAAGAGGACATATTTAAGACAGCTTTCAGAACTAGGTATGGACATTACGAATTTGTCGTAATGCCATTCGGGCTTACTAATGCCCCATCCATCTTTATGTGTCTAATGAATAACATAATGCATAAGTACTTAGATAAGTTTGTTGTTGTATTCATCGATGACATCTTAATCTATTCTAAAAATGAAGAGGAACATAAGGAACAGTTACAGATAGTCTTACAAGAACTGCGAGAGCAACAACTCTTTGTGAAGTTCAGTAAGTGTGATTTCTTCAAGGATGAAATCCAGTACTTAGGTCACGTGGTGACTAAAGAAGGGATTTCAGTTGATCCTAAAAAGATCAGAGCAATTGAAGAATGGCCAGTACCTAAAGACGTAACAGATGTTAGGTCTTTCATGAGAATCACCGGTTATTATCGGAGATTCATAGAAGGCTTTTCAAAAATAGCCAACCCAATCACTTCCTTGCAAAAGAAAGGCAAGAAATTCGATTGGAACATAAAATGCGAAGAAAGCTTTAAGAAACTAAAAACTTTATTAACAACTGCGCCTATTCTAAGAATAGCGGATCCCAATAAGGATTTCGTGGTTTGCACTGATGCTTGTAATGACAGTCTAGGCGGAGTACTGACTCAGGATGGGGATGTCATTGCCTATGAGTCCAGGAAGCTAAAGATCCATGAAAAGAATTATGCCACATATGATTTAGAGCTGGCTACTGTTATTCATGCCTTAAAAATGTGGCGACACCACTTAATAGGCAGAAAGTTTACTTTAATGACTGATAATAAGGGTCTGAAATACCTTTTAGATCAGCCTAACTTAAATGCAAGGCAAGCCAGATGGTTAGCCTTCCTAAGTGAATACGATTTCAAAATTCAATACATAAAAGGAAAAGAAAATAAAGTAGCTGATGCTCTGAGCAGAAATGCAAAATTAAATTTTACAACAACAATTAGTACTTATAATTCTGATTTAAATGAACAGCTAACTGAAGGGATAAAATTGGATGAAAATTATCAAAAATTACAAGCTACAGCTAAAGAAGAAACCACAGAAAGTTTAATTAAGGGTTATAGTATGAATAAAGATGGATTTTTATTGTTTAAGGACAGACTGTATGTGCCAAATGTGTCTGAAGTTAAATTGCTGATTCTAGATGAAGTGCATAGAACCCCTTATTCAGGGCATCCAGGCTACCAGAAGACTATCACCATGTTGAGAAAAGATTATTTCTGGCCTAATATGAAATCTGAAGTAGCTGAGTATATAGCTAGATGTTTGGACTGTCAACAAGTGAAGACAGAACATCAACATCCAGCTGGGTTGTTGCAACCATTGCCTATTCCTAGCTGGAAGTGGGAAATAATCAGCTTAGATTTCATTACTGGATTACCCAGAAATCAAAATCAGAATGATTCAATTATGGTGGTAGTGGATAAATTAAGTAAAGCAGCACATTTTATTCCTGTTAAAACCACTTTTAAGGCAGCAAATATAGCAGACATTTTCTTAAAACAGATTTTTCGGCTACATGGTGTACCGAAGGTTATTATTTCAGACAGGGATCCTAAATTCACGGGGAATTTCTGGAAATCCTTGTTTAAAGGATTAAACACCACACCGAATTTCAACACCTCTTTCCATCCTCAGACGGAAGGACATACTGAAAGAGTTAATCAGGTGTTGGAGGATCTGTTAAACAATGTACGTCAAGGATCAGCCAGGTAAGTGGGAGGATTACTTGCATTTAGCAGAATTTGCATACAATAACAACTATCAATCATCAACTAAGTTCAGTCCTTTTGAAATTCTATATGGCGTAAATGTAACACTCCTATCTCCTGGAATAATCCAGTAGATAGATTAGTGTTGGGACCCAAATTATTAAAAGAAATGGAACAGATTGTAAAACAAGTGCAGGAGAACTTGAAGGTTGCCCAGGATCGGCAAAAGAGCCAAGCAGATTTTAAAAGAACTCCTAAAGAGTTCCAGGTGGGTGAGCATGTGTTCATAAAGGTAAGACCAAATAAGAGCTCCCTAAGATTGGGAAGTTGTGCAAAATTAGCGCCACGTTACTGATGTCCGTTTGAAATTTTATCTAGAGTTGGTTAAGTAGCATATTAGCTAGCGTTACCACCTAATTTAAAAGTACACAATGTTTTTCATATTTCTGTTCTGAAAAGGTATGTTCATGATGCAACTCATGTGATTGAATGGAACGTTGTACAGGTAGAACTAGAAGGGGAAGTTCTGGTGGAACCCGATTGTATCCTCAGGAGGAGGGAAATTACTCTACGGAACCGCACAATTGGACAGCTGAAGGTGCAATGGAAGCACCTTAGTCCTAAAGAAGCTACTTGGGAACTGGAAAGTAAGATGCAGGAAGCATACCCGAATCTTT
>LPNX010350501.1:6277-45766 GCA_001517045.1 Pseudotsuga menziesii | reverse complement strand
TGATGTTTTGATGATGTTGATGTTTTTATGATGATGATGACGTACTGATTGAAAGATCAGAATATGATGATGATGCTGTTGCTGATGATGATGATGTTCTTTGATCAAAAGATCAGAATATGATGATGATGATGTTTCTCTGATCGAAAGATCAGAAGTTGCTGCTGATGATGATGTTCTCTGATTGAAAAATTAGAATATGATGATGATGCTGTTGCTGACGATGATGATGTTCTCTGATCGAAAGATCAGAATATGATGATGATGATGTTTCTCTGATCAAAAGATTAGAAGTTGTTGATGATGATGTTCTCTGATCAAAAGATCAGAATATGATGATGATGATGTTTTATGATCAGAAGATCAAAAGTTGCTTATGATTATGATGTTGCTGATGATGATGATGTTTTCTGATCGAAAGATCAGAATGCGATGATGATGATGATGTTTCTGATCGAAAGATCAGAATGTGATGATGATGAGATCCTGATGATGATGATGCTGTATTATCAAAATATGATGATGATGATGTACTGATCGAAAGATCAGAATATGATTATGATTTGATGTTAGAGTATGATGATGTTCGGTTGATGATGTTTTTGATCGAAAGATCAGAGGCTGATGATAATGATGATTCTGATTGAAAGATTAGAATGTGATGATGATGAGATCCTGATGATGATGATGTTTCTGATCGAAAGATCAGAGGCTGATGATAATGATGATTCTGATTGAAAGATTAGAATGTGATGATGATGATATTTTGATGCTGATATTTTGATGATGATGATGTTGAATTTTTAAATATGTTTTGATGATGATGTTTCTGATCAAAAGATCAGAGTATGATGATGATGTTGTTGTTGATCGAAAGGCCAAAGTGCTGAAGAAGATGTTGCTGATCGAAAGGTCAAAGTGTTGAAGATGATGTTGCTAATCGAAAGGTCAAAGTGTTGAAGAAGATGTTGCTGATCGAAGCGGTCAAAGTACTGATGATGTTGAAGACTAAATATTGAATATGAAGACTACATGATGTTGAAAAGCTTCCAATGATTTATAGATGTATCACCCTGATGATGTTGATGATGTCCTCTATCTCTCTCCTATTATTGTTGTTGTTGATGTTGTTATAGAATACCCTTCTCGTTAAGGGGGAGTGTTGAAATATTGTAACTTCGAAGAATATTCTATATGTATTTCTTTGTGGTCCTCGATGGTCCTACCGGGAGAACCACTTGTATTAATTTGTACCCCAATGCTCCTAATCGGAAGAACTAATAAGATTCATGAGGCAGTCCCCTCTAATTGTAAAGGGGGGTTTATTAGCACCCCAGTGTGGTTACTTGAGCCTACATGTGTAACTTGAGCCTACATGATTAACTCGAGCCTACATGATAGATGAGTTAACTTAAGTGAACGGATGAATATAAATAGAGGTGTAGTGCTCCTCATTTATGACACACACTCTCACTTGTGTAGCGCATTAGTGGAGAAGAGAAGTAGCTAGAGAAGGAGGAGGATCAGGCTTTGATCTCCTTGCTGGTTTTATCTTTTATCTTTTTGGGGCATCTATATTGAGGAAGCTTTTGCTGGGTTTTTTCCCTTTAGGGTTTTCCCAGGATAAATCTTTGTGTTCCTTTTGTATGGTTGTGCTTGTCTATCTTTTAGTGATCCTGTTTATATGCTTTTGTTATGAAAAATGAAATGAAATACTGATGTCTTAGCTAAGCATATGAAAATTTAACAAGCCTCGGACTCAACTGAAGTTCCTTCATAATTTCATAAATAGTAGAACAAACTTTAGCACTTATTAATTAAATAGATGTTTCAATTCATGTTGTTCCAATTCTTAACCTGCTAAATCAAATCTTTAACAATGATTTATGGAAGAAAATAATGAAGTATGAAGAAATAGAAATTAACAAAATAATCATCTATAGTTTAATCTTGATTATGTTAACCGTTAACAGTTAAATGTTCCTCAGTAGTGACGATTGCAAACATTTAATATCGTATGAAAAATTTTAAATTTTTACGAATTTTTTGAGTATTACATGTACCCTCCTTGGCCTCCAACCTCCTATGTGTATATCAAATGACTCATACTGGAGTGCCCAAGCAAGTAACCTTCAACCCCAATGATATATAAATTACTGAAAATGCATCCGGGAAACTTGTTGCAAAAGGCTTAGCAAACCATCATGCTAAGGCCTATGAGTTTTCCCATTTTGTGGTAGATGCAAATCCCACCGCTCTTCTGAATCATTGAAATGAGGTCAATAGACTATGGAATGAGATATTTGGTCATTTAAAATTCAAGTACTTCCAGCAACTTCAGAAAAATTCCATGGTTTAAGGCCTCCCAGCCATCAAAACTTCTGAAGGAATTTGCAAAGGTTGTATTATGGGAAAACACCCTGAGCACAAGTTTGATTGAGGAAAGGCAAGCTGTGCATCAAGTATATTGGGGCTGATTCATTCTGATATCAGCGGTCCTATTCCCACCACATAAATGAATGGATATCGGTATGTACTCACCTTCATAGATGATTTTTCTAGATACACTTGGGTTTTCTTCATCAAGAAAAAATCTGAAGTTTTGGAGAAATTCATTGAGTTGAAAGAACTGGTTGAGAATGCCTCTGGGAGAAAGATTAAATATATGAGATATGATGATGGAAGGGAATATATCAACTCTGAATTACTGCAAATATGTTTAGACAGTGGGATCCAAATCCATCATTCCATTCCCTACACACCTCAGCAAAATGGTGTAGTGGAAAAGGAAAAATCGCTCTCTCAAGGAGATGACTACATGCATGCTGGTAGAAAAAGGATTGGATGAAAATTTATGGACTGAAGCCATGAATGTGGCTGAATACATTCAAAACAGAGTTCCTCACTCCTCTATGAAATGAAAGACTCCTTTCGAAGCCTACTTTGGACACAAGCTAGATGTGTTCAATTTCTGGGTGTTTGGGTCCACTACATGGGCTCGAATTCCGCATGACAAGAGGAAAGCTTTGCAACCACAAAGTGTTGAATGTTTGTTAATGGGACATACAAAATAATCTAAGGGATTCAAGCTGATGAATATCAAAACCAAACAAATTTTCATTGAAAGAAGTGTCTGATTTGATGAACCTCTTCAAGAGGTAGATCTAGTCAAGGCCCAAAACTGTTGAAATTCCCTCATGTTCTATTGATCATTTGGATGATGAAATTGGGAGTGATGGATCTGATATTGCAGATATGATGTTTGATATCAGTGAGAAACATATATCAAATATAGAATCATAATCTGAAGTGAAAACACATCTCCCAACTTGGGCCAAGAAGACACTCTCTTCCGCTAGGAAAAACATTGGAAATCCTACTGATCCAAGAAGAACCCGGTTTGATTTTTAAAGAGTAGGTATTGATCTCTCTTGTCATGATTCATTGCTGTTTGAGACCTATTATTTAATGATTGGGTCATATCCTAAGTCCTACTTCCATTCTCGAAAATATTTGACATGGCAAGCTTCTATAGACGAAGAGTTTAATTCTCTTTGAAAAAATGCTACTTGGGAGCTAGTTTCTCTTCCACTTGGGAGGAAATTGGTTCAATGCAAGTGGGTGTTTTAGACAAAAGTTTTGCATATGGAACAACCTAAAAATATAAGGCAATTCTGGTTTCAAAAGGGTTCTCCCAGGTCCAAGGAGTGGACTATTATGAGACCTTTGCACCAATGGCAAAGATGGACTCCATCTGCCTGGTTTTGGCCATTGCAGCATCCAAGCACTGGGAGGTGCATCATATGGATGTCAAGAGTGCATTTCTACATGGATACCTTTATGATGATATGTACATGAAGTATCCCAAGGTCTATATTTCATATCCTTATATTTTTTTCAAATTGCAGAAGTCGTTATATGGGTTGAAACATGCCCCAAGATCATGGTATGCCAAGATGGATGCTTTTCTGCTTTCACAAAACTTCCAAAGATAAAAATATGATCCAAATGTGTATTTACAGAATTATGATGGTAATTTAATTATCATTGTTTTATATATTGATGATATTTTGATTATAGGAAGCAAACTTTCTTCCATTACCTTCATAAAAACTGCCCTTCATGATGCATTTGAGATGAGCAATTTGGGGATCTTGAAGTAATTTATTGGGCTTGAAATCCCCCAATACTTTGATGGGATGATGGTAAATCAGTATAAATACATTTCATACCTATTAATTAAGCTTAACATGGCTGATTAAAAGGCTTCGCCATTTCCTTTCCTCTCAGGGATCTGCCTTGAAGTGGGAAAATCCACTCCACCCATGGATTGCACTATCTGTCGCTAGTTGATTGGTAGCTTGCTTTACTTGACACATTCACGGACTGACATTTTTTATGTTGTGAATTTTGTATCAAGATACATGCATCAGCCTCATGAACTCCACTAGAGGTAATCCAATAGGATCCTTCAGTACATTCATGGCACAAGATCCTTCGACATTCACTATGTTGCAAATTCTAAGCTAGAGTTGGTTGGTTATATAGATTCATATTGGGAAGGGGATTCCATATATTGGAAGTCCACTTCTGGGTATGTATTTATGTTTAGTGGTGGCCCCATTTTCTGCTCTATAAAAAATCAGGCTACCATTGCATTGTCTTCAGCAGAGGCCGAGTACAGGGGAGTAGTGAATGCTTGCATCCAAGCTGTTTGGTTGCAATGAATTATTTTAGAGTTTGGGATTGGTAGTGATTTTTCCATAGTCATATTTTGTGACAACCAAATTGACATCAAAATCTCCATAGATTCGGTTACCATGAAGAGGACCAAACATGTTGAGATACACATGCACTACATTAGGGAGATGGTGCATGACAGGACCATTGTTCTACAATGCTGCCCTATAGATGAGAAGATTGCAAATATCTTCACTAAGAACTTTACTGAGAAAAATTTCACTTACCTTCATCAAGGTGATCATATTACTTCTTCAGTGTTCATCTTGAGGGGGGGGGGGGGGGGGTTTCCCACTGGGTTTTCCCTCTTGTTAGCATTAATTTTGGTATAAGGTGACCTATGGCCTTTGTTGTTGGGTCCCTAGAATTTCATGTATTTTATTTTTACTCCTCCTGAGTATAGCTTAAGGGGGGATGTTGGAGTCATTTACCCAAAATACACACTTATTTGGTCAATTTTGGCCTAATTAATCACTATCCTAAGTTAATTGACTCGAATTGGCATCATATGATCACACCCATGCCTTCCTTCAATCAAGGAGGAAAACTAAGACTTCTCCTTCAATCAGGGAGGCTAACTAGGATTCCTCCTTCAATAAGGGAGGCTAACTAGGCTTCATCCTTCAATAATGGAGCAATTATGGGGTGATCTGAGTGTCATAAGTGCACCAAATAGCTAACTGATTATTGTTTCACCTAAAAATAAGTTAAACTGAGTTGTAAAGATGCCTCCATAATGTCATTGTCTATTTTGGGCTGATTGGGATGAAATGGAGTGATTTAACGCACCTCCAACAACTTCTGATGACCTGTATCACTTCAGTTAACTTCATCAGAGCTAATTGGAGTTAGTGATGCGCTACCACCTACTAATTGACATGCAGTGACATGTGTCTAAGATACATTCAGTTAGACTCAGTCATCTATTGCACTCTGATTCAGTTAGGACTTAGTTAGATTCAATCATGGCTAGATTAGTGGTTAACTAAGCGTGTCGAGTGTTTCTCACATTCATTTAAGCTACACTCGTCCATGCAATTCGAATGACCTCTAGTGAATTCGAATTGTCTCCATTCATGCAATTTATGCATGACATTATATTGTATTATTCATTCCATTATTGATTATATAGAGCTGCAACCTCCTATTGCAGTATTGTTATGTCATTTCATGTCTAATTTGTCTTAAATATCTTGTAAGTTTTTGCTTTGTCTCAAGATTGTTGTGATAGAATTAATAGGAACATTGTAATAATATTTAAAAAGGCTCTATGCCTTCTCAATAAAGCATTCAAGGATTTTTGGCATGCTACATTGGGTCTTATTATTTTGTGTTAATCCTTTTGAGGTCTTCTTTCTTAATCCATTTTAAGTTATTGTTCTAAGAGGTGAGGCTCTCTAAGCCTCACCTCCAATCTCATTTTTGGATCAAATGATAGAAAATTTGTAGGTTTACTCTCCTCCTCTCTCTACATTCAATCCTCCCAGGTCTCAACCCCTAAGATAAAAATTAGTGGTATCAGAGTAGGTAGGCTCTCCATCGGAACAAAGGTTTGAATCATACTACGTGTTCAAGATTTGTAGTGATCACTGACCTCCTTTTGGTACTATCTGAATCCATTTGTTGGTCCATATACTGTAAGCATCAAAATTTGTCTATATGCATACATGGATTTTCTACCCTTATATCTTCGATCACCATTACAGGGAGAATCATACATGGATCTACTACATCCATTGTTCTGCAACATTTTCAACAATTTTGCAGGGTGTCCATATTACCTATGGAGGTTCCAAAACCTCTACAACAACCCAAGTTTCTCTACAAACCCTTAGCATCCTTTGTGGATCTCTACACTCTAATATCAACCATTATTTCATCCTCATAAGTCCATGGAACAAATTACAATAATTTTTCCATGCATATTAGAGCTTGGTAAACCTCATTCTATCCCTTTCTCAAACTATCTGTTGTCGTTCGACTGTCATAGAAGGTCATCGATAGACGGATTGAAGGTCAATGCTTATTTGCAAAATTCAAATAGATGTTGTGACTTCCATAGAGCGTTTCATATTCTTTTCCATATCTCATTGGAAATATATTTTCATCAACTAAAATGGGTATTTCATGGTTTTTCATTTTTCTTCATGGTTTGTGAGATACACTTGTTTGAAGCAACATATGTATGTACACAGTCCGAACTCACGTACAATAAATTTATACAAATTCCACTGAATCCACATAACATATCAAAGG
Organism: Pseudotsuga menziesii; assembly: GCA_001517045.1. Lineage (NCBI taxonomy): Eukaryota > Viridiplantae > Streptophyta > Pinopsida > Pinales > Pinaceae > Pseudotsuga > Pseudotsuga menziesii. The sequence continues at coordinate 38,770 of LPNX010350501.1, read as the reverse complement.
CTCTACCATATCTCATTGGAAAGGTATTTTTGTCACCTAAAATGGGTATTTCATGGATTTTCATTTGGCTTTCTGGTTTCAAATATATTGTCAATTGAATCAACATATGTTTGTAAAAATAGTGTGCGTACATCCCCTGAGCTTCAACAAACATTTTCTCATTCCCAAAGCCACCACAAAGAAATTATGCTATATGCATGGAAATGTATATTTGATATATAAAATGGTTCTTTAATGAAATCAATTTCATCACCTGCATAAGAAGTTATGCATGGATTTGTAGAAAGACATCAAATGCACCAAAGACCATGAATTTTTCAAATTTTTGGACTTTTATTAAATTCTATTGTAATCACGATTATGGGTTAGCTGCAAAAAACCCATGGTTATGGGTCAACCACAAAAAACCCATAGTCATGGTGATGGTTATGGGTTATCCACACAAAACCCACGGTTATGGTCAACCACACAAAACCCATGGTTATGGGTCAACCACACAAAACCCACGATAATGGTTATGGTTATGGGTCAACCACAAAAAACCCACGATAATGGTTATGGTTATGGGTTAAACACACAAAAATCATGGTTATGGGTTAACCACACAAAACCCTTCTCTTCATTGGAAACTAAGAGAACTATGGGTCTCTTTTTAGCATGAAATGATGATGACCATCATTCTCTAAGGGGGGAGGAATGATCCGAATTTTATGGGACATGTGGTCTAAATTCATGTGTATAAGTTGTAAGAACATTAAATAGAGAGGGAACCCTCTTACATTCATCATAAAAACATTAAATGGAGAGGCCTCCCTATCACATCCATGGTATTTGGTAGCACATGGTTTTGTTCCATGGTATGGCAACAATACACATTGTTCATGGTATTTGGTATCCCATGGTTTTGTTCCATGGTATGTCCCCAAGGAACATTGTAATAATGTTGTAAAAATGCTCTATGCCTTCTCAATAAAGCATCCAAGGAGTTTTGGCATCCTACATTGGGTCTTTTTATTTTGTGTTGATCCTTTTGAGTTCTTCTTGGTTAATCTGTTTGAAGTTATTGTTCTAATAGGTGAGACTCTCCGAGCCTCATTTCCAATCTCATTTTTGGATCAAATGATAACAAATTTTCAAGTTTAATCTCCTCCTCTCTCATAATTCAATCATACGGGTCTCAGCCCCAAATATCTGGATCAATGGGCATATTGTAATATGCATGATGTAGAAACATACTCTAATGGGATGGATGCAAACATATCAAAAAATAGGCGGTTAAAACAAAGGCACTACAAATGGAATGTGGATGAGGGAATTATACTTGTTTGGAAAATGATTGGAGGTGAGTCCGAACTGACACATGGTAGGTAGAATATTAACCCACATAGCAAAAAATTACCCCCCTCTTCCCAAACTTAATATTTTAAACTCATTTTACAATAATGTTGCTTTATGTGATCCACTTTTATAAAATAAATGGAGTTCACCTTTACAACGATGTTACTTTAAATATTGCATGCAAAAAATACTTTACACTTTTAAGTGGCTCACTTTTATAAAACAGGTGAGATGCACTTTTACAATAAAGTAACTTTAAATCATAATTTACATGCAGTTTTTAGAAAATTAACTAACAAAGAGAAGGATTGAATCCAAGACCTCTTAATTAAGAAATCATCTTTTAACCAAGTGAGGTAATATTAAAAGATATGTAAAAGTTGGAACGAAGGAAGGGGTGGGATTTTTTTACTCTTCTACCTTGAAGAGAATGCTTATTCTTTTTGTCCTACAAAAAAACTTCACAAAAAATAACAAAAATGTTCTTGAAACTAAAATGCCCTAGATTTTGGGTTAGTCCTTGTTCGCTTTCCCACAAAATATGATGTTTTCTCATTATTTCTAGTTTTTTTAGTTCACACATAACACATGGAAAATATCATACAAAGTAAATAAAACCTTACCACTTTTTTTCTGATTTGCTGAGTTCGCACAGAGTGCATGACAAAGAGAATATGCTAAATGAAAATGTAACAAATGGGAACTTAAATAAAAACCAGACTAAAACTGAAAGAATATTATATTTTTTTTAAATGCGTATCTATAACAGTATACCTCCGGATATTATAAATGGTTTTATCTTGGGCAAACAAAAACCTTTTCCAGTGAAATGAAAAGTATTTCCAACTGGAAGTAGCAACTTGGACACAATGGAACACCTCTCAAAGCCCATAATTCCTTAGAGATATTATAACAATAAATCCTTTGAAAGCCTTGGAAACACCGGTTGAATATCAAGATCACCAATGGAATTATAAATTCATAAGAACTCAAATACCTTGTTCAAATACACTGGATATCTCCAAGAGACCTATCACCTTGAGTAGCTTCTCACAAAAATATATCATAGAATAATACACCGATTTTTTTACATGGTTTAGACCCTTGGAGAGGGAAACACTCCACAACCCTATCCAAATAGCTACTTGAGGCAATATTGTTATGAAAAAGTAATAATGTTACAAATAATATTCTCATAATCAATCAACTACTGAATGAAACTCCATGCTTTTTAAATAAAGATCATGGACCAATTGGGTGCCAATCCATGGATCAACGGTCATTAAAACCGAGGAAAGGGTGGACCATCAGATCACTCTATGCCAAGAGCATATCATGATAGTTAGATTACATATGTACAATTACATACTAATGCATACTAAAGAAACACACTTTACCTAATATATATATTATAACAAGTTGATTTTAAATAATTCCTAAGTGTCTAAATATACTAACAGTTTGATTAACTAGTCAGTTCACTTTACCTAGTTTCCAACTTAGAAATTGAAACATCAAAGTTCGATGGAGGAACCAAAGGGGTGTGTGATGAAGAAGATGATATATAAGAAGATATGGCTGCAAATGTTGAAATTATACTAATACTGAGAGGGGGGGTGAATTAGTATAAGATACTTTTTCCATTTATTCATCAATCATCCATTTGCTTTGAAATAGTAAATACACATAAAATCAAATCACAATACACAAAATTTAATGCGGAAACCATTTTGGAAGAAAACCACAAAATATTACCTTTATAAATTCATGTAAGCACCAATATGCTATCACAACATTTACAGGAACCAACCTAATGAAGGCACCAACCCCATGAAATGAGCGCCAAATCAACAATATGTAGGCACCAACAAACTAGAGACACCAACCTCCTCAACTGAGAACCTACTCAGTAATAAGTAGGCTCCAAATTATTGTATAATTAGGTACAATAATACTGACAAGATCACCTTGAAGATAACTTCATAATTAGATTTAATCTACTACATAATCATCCTCAGGTAATCTCCCTAATATACTTTTGATATACCACATAATACTCCTCTAATATGCTTCACAATATACCTATGACTTGTTTCATAATTTATCTGATATGCACCATAGTTAGCCCTAATTATATCATATGATCACCTTCAAGTCAGCTCCAAAATTTGGCATAATCACCTTCTACTGTAGCCTCATCTAAAGAGCACTAGTAGATGCGAAATTTTCCCTACAACAAAACATCAATATAGCAACACTTTTGTGTCACTATAGTGATGAACATGAGCCCAAATGTTTGTTGAAAAATTCTTGTTGTTGTATCCACACTTCAAATATTTCATCGCTATAGCAACAAGAAATAGATGACACGTGGCGTCACTGGACACTGCTTAAAAAAACTCTATCCATCACTATAGAGACGTTAATTTGTCTCTATAACAATGTTTCTTTGTCTCTATACCAGCGTTACTGTGCCACTATAGAAACATTATTCTGTCTCTATAGAGATGTCCCTTCATTGCTATAGCAACATATGGACATCACTGCAGCAACAACCAATTGTCCCTATGCCAATTAATAGACATGGACATAGCAATGAATTTTATATACAAGCGACGAAGTATCGTTGCTATATCAACAAAATATTGTTTCCCAGGAAAGAAATGACCAAGTATTTTTTTGTTGCTATAGAAACCATTTATTTGTATTTTAAAAAAAAATCTTTGATTGCCAACTTTCAAAAATCTGTTTCACATGACTTAAATTTTGACTCATCTTGCTTGGATACTATTTCTCAGGCTCTTGTAGTTGGATGAGATTTGTAGGTTTGTTGGTTAATCCACATTTTTCAATTTTGAGTAAATATTTTAAGCCACGCCTTAATATCTTTCGCTCTCCTTTCCCTTGCTTCAATATTTTCTTATATGTTTATACCACCTTGATATACTCTCTTTGGTACAAGTTAGACTATAATAAGACCTAATTATCTTTCTATGTCACTGGAATTCTGCCACTTATACTTTTAGTGGGAATATCAATAGTTATTTATGACCTCCTATGGATTTATAAAGGAACCTTCCTGTGACGATGAGTGTGTACATCAATAATGTTGATGATTGTGTTGATAGAGATAGCTTGGAAATTTAACTGTGCTTCCAGAAACAACCTATTAAAAAAATAAGATGGAGCAACATAATCACACTTACTACTCAGAATGTATATTGCTTTGGTTTACATTGACAAGGTGTAGATAAATAAAGCAGAAAAGGTATCATGCTCGTCTGATTTTGTTTGCTTATATTTTTTTTTCGTTCTTTTCCCCTTTGATATTTGTACTTTTCCATAACCACCTTGATTGAGATAGTATCCTAATGCTCGAAATCCTTTTCAAGCACCCTGAGAACATGTTCTTTAATGAAGGATCTATTTTAAATTATTTGGGTAATTAGTACCTGCTTCTTTCATTGTTTTATCTTAGTATTAACATTCCTTAACTAGTGTTCTGAGTTGCACTCTCTCTTAGTATGCCCAAAGTATAAAATATTTTTATTCTAGGTTTCAGGTGCCACAACAACCTTTGCTATGTTTTTTCTTCATCAATGCTTGTACTTGCTATCTCAATCTATGGACCTAGATGATTTGAACCTTTCCATTATGTTTCCCACAAAATTTTAACATAGGTTCAAATATGATCACAAATTAAAGTAATTATCAGCCGTATTTGACCCCTATTTAGTAGTGATCTAATTCTGGGCTAGATTTGAGGACAAACCTATGCATCAAAAGACAATTTCCAGAAATATAAGTGCTTTTGTGCACTAGATCAGCAACACGAATTATTTATTATTGAATCCTCGACACTTTTATACCATCAATCAAAATTAAATATGAAATTTCAAGTGACACACTACTATGGTCAATTATTAGACAATAGTAAAAAGAAAAACCAAATTAATTACAGACTAAAAATGATTAAAAACACTTTTAATCCACCACAAGGAAGGATAAAAAATATAACCTTGTGATCCAACCTCCAATATTCATGATGCCTTTAACATACTATTGGCCCTAGTGTATCCCTCGAAAGAGTCATCGCTTCTAACCATGGAATGCATGCCTTATGTACAACTACAGGGCATCTCACACAACACCACATGATAGATTTTGAATAGAAACCTATGTCTTTGTACATCTAAATATTTTGAATAACAACCTCATAAATTGGGTCTACAAGATACAATACCTGTAAAGAAAAACAATATGGCATAGTTGCCATGTTGTATGTATTACTACAATATAATAAAATTATGTCATTTTTGTGGAAAAGTAAAACCATACCTCAATATCCTTCATGTCCAACATGTCCAAAAACAATGAGCTACAATAAACATTAAAGTACTGAAAACAATAACAATAATAATAGTAGAAATCTATATCATATCTAAGTTGTTAATGGAAGACAATAATATATAGCATTAGCAATATATATCAGATCTAAACCAATTATAAACTCAACATAATATGTTAGGGAAAACCTCCCTTATCCTTGGAAAAAATGATTCTAATACTACAACCTCTCAGTGTTAGGTTACTTGCATTAGAGTCAACTAGACCAACATACCTTTGAAAGGAGAGAACCCAAAACTGGAAAAGACCCTAAAATATATCATCCAACCCTCACAAATAAAAAATAGTAGGAACACATCAGTATGACCAACTCACAATAAAAAAACAACAACAAAGTACTTCAAAAAATTCATATAAGTTAGTGCTATGGTGGATGGTACCTAAGGAGGGATCTTATGGTCAACACAAGGGTGGATAAACCCCCTAAGGGGTTGCACTAGTCATCAACAAGCTGGACGTCAAAATTTAAGGGTTGGATATCTCAACGTTACCATGAAATGGTAAATCCTGAGTCACCACAAGGCTAAACATCACATACAAGTAAACATGCAACTCAACGTAACATAACAAGGCAACATGACATCATACTAGGCTCATGCACATCAAGTCAACGTGAGGGTAGGGTACTTGACCTTCTCAATTGTATTGGCCATATGTCTCATGTGTCTCATGCAAAGAGTGAAAGCTCGTAATCATAATCACTGGATAAGGAATCTCATGTGGTCATATCATCTTCATCAGGTTAAATCAGCAAGGGATGGCCAACCCCTTGAGGATAACCATAGTCCTCGAAAGATGTCACACATATTAAAAAATAATCTATACAACAAAGTGAACAAACATTTCACATATAAATTGTAAAAAGCACAAATATATGTATATTAATTGTTTAATCAACACAATACTATCAAACAAAGAGTTGCAATAATCATTAAAGTACTGAAAATAAAAATAGTAATAACAATAGTAATATATATTATATCTAAGTTGTTAATGAAATACAACAATGCTGAAATAAAAATAACATGAATATATTAGATCTAAACCAATTATAAATAATATGGGCATCTCATCTTCCTCATGTTAACTCAGGAAGGGGTGGCCAAACCCTTGAGGATAACCATAGTATTTGAAAGTTGTCACACATATTCATAAATATGAACTGAGCAATAACATTCAGATTATAAACCTCAATTCTAAAATATGACCGTGCACTGACTAAATCAAGAAACATGTAATAAAAGCGTAAATATTTCATTTCTTTACTCAGTCAAATACAAATATTAAATGTATACAACTACATTTTTTTTCATAAATTCCAAGATGGGTACATATAATTCGTTGTCATTTCTCATTGTAGTTGTTGCACCCTCTCTTTATGTTGATTGTGTGGGCATGCTCTCCCATACCATACTTCTGGTACGTCGATTAGTAGGGAGTGGACGTCGCTGGAGAGCGGCATCATCTGCAAAAACCAAGACAATTATATATATAAATGTGTAGTTATTATTGAGATACATATTTCATTATTTCCAATATCATTACAATGATCTTTACCTATTGGATAACTGGTTGAGACAATTGGAGTGTTCATTGGTTATGCCATTTGTTCCTCTTCCAGTTGAGCATGAGCATGTACATGCTTTGCCATTCACAAAAGAAAATTTACCAGTACATGCCATCAATTATATATTTAAAATCATATTAAATACTTCTATTTTATAGAATACATACCTAAATGTCTAGGATGCTCCCCACCACCATGAGGTGGCTCCCCACCATCATGTGGTACCTTTTCGGTACTGCTACCCTCACTATTTTTTTTTCTCTCACCCTGAAAACAAAAAAATACATTTATTTTTCAATGTAATCATTCATGAATATATTACACAAGTACATTATAATGATGGCCTTATTGGTTTTATTTACCTCTGTGTGTGTCAATGGGGAAATTGGGGTTTGCCCCAATATTTTTCGACGTTCCAACACATGTTGAAACCATACTTGAAGTCAAGACTCAAGTATTCTTCAGTGGATGGCTCTTGTAAATCATTTCCCTTCAATTCAGAACACCATGAAAATTGCTTTTGATAATCAATTATTTTTTTGCTACAGTTAGAAAAAATTTGGATACAAATAATGATCATTTGATTCTTACTATTCGTGCTCTTAGTTTCCGATATCCACCTTGGATTAGTTTGTGCTTCTCATCTTTTCTACTCTTACCTTTGTAAATTTAGAGGTGTTTGGGAGCCTATGAAAGGTTTCAAATATGTTAGATATCGCAACTTAAATACATTTAAAAGTTAAAAAAATTTGAACATTTTTCATTGAAAATATGATGTGTCATACCTTCTTGAAGCGAGTAGCTGCGTCTTTCCTTTTTTACTCAATTCCTTATCCTTTGCATCATTCATGAGCTCCTTCCACTCCTTTGGAACCATCGAAGGACGCTCATACTTAGGGTCAATTTGAAAATTGTCCCTATAATATGCCCTGACATATTTCAAATTTAAGCTAGTTGTTGCGGTGACACCTTTGTTGTTGAAGGTATCACCAAACAAGCTGATCATGTGGTTCATCAAATAATCTTTGAATATTTCATTTTGGGCATTAGAGAGTGTACTAATTGTGGGCCCAAAAATATCCAACGCCTTCTCATGCAAGTTCTTTTAAAAAACATTATTTCCTGCAAAAACAATATGATCATTAATTAAAAATAATTTGAGATATGTGGCTTTTAATTACATGAAAAAAAACATTGAATTAATTAAATAATACCTGCAATCTTCAGTATCTTGATTGGAACACAGTACTGATCCACCAAGACGGTAACAGGCGGTGATCCCCTGCTAACCACACGTACTACTCTAGGATAACAACTTTCACATTCAATTCTACTATCCTCTCCGAACATCCTGTGAAGTAGTTGTTGGTGAAGAGCCATGTTGATCTCAAATATATAGTGAGCTCATAGCATATAAAGGGAATTTCTAGCCAGGAGAGTCAAATAGCCTCATTGGTACGGTATATTGACAATATATTAAACCATCGCCACTACCAATACCAACCTCTACATCATGTACTTGATGCATGAGTGTTATCTCCAAAAAGTCCTACAAAAAGAAAAATTTAATTCATTAGATCATATAAAAATAGAGAACTAAAATAACATAAATAAATATATGTCATAGTTTGTAAAATATTTCAAAGATGCCACTTACCCTGTACTATTCTATTTTTTGCCTCAAGTCATCAATTATTGCTTTGATTTCTTCAGTCCCAGGTTTGATTACAATTAGTTTAAGAAGTTCTTGATTGGAATTTTTCAAAGCCTTCTTCATAGCTTCCATTGGGGAAGTTGAATAAAATATATCTCCCTCAGTAACCACCTCATCATCTTGATGTGGTGTGCTCTACAAAAATCAATCAATAAAAATAGTTAATTTAATTTTATCATTATAAAAAATCACGTAAAAAAATAGCATGCATATAATAAATAAAAATTACATTAATCACATTTAGGTACTATTACACTATCATTTACCTGATGCGATACCATTGGTGACTTCCCACAGGCAGCCTAGCACAATACAAGAAACAAGACATATTTATATTGAAAAGTAAAAATTGAACCATGTGTAATAAACATGATTACTGAAGAAAAAATTTAGTGTTAATATGACAGTCACATTTACCTGACCAAAAGCTGTAGGTGCGTTCTCAGTACCCCCCTGACACAATACAATAACCATGATATCATCTTGAAATATTGAGCTCGTAAGCATAAAAAAGGTCAAATGTTAACAACTGTAATATAATCATGAATTATGGTTACTATTACATTGATGTTATTAGGTACTATTATGCTAACATTTACCTAATGTGACACCATTGGTGACTTCCCACGGTCATCCTGCCACAATACACGAAGCAAGACATATTCATATTAAAAAGTAAAAAATGAACCATGTCTAATAAATGTGATTAATGAAGAAAACCTTTATTTTTAATATGATAGTCACATTTACCTGACCAGAAGCCGCAGGTGTCTTTTGAGTACCCCCTTGACACAATATAATAAGCATGATATCATCTTGAAATATTGAGCTCATAAGCATAAAGAAGGGTAAATGTTAACAAATGTAATATAATCATGAATTTTGGTTACTATTACATTGATGTTTGCCTCATCAAATCTACTTGCTTGTGGCATGTGGCCACAATCACCCTACCACGATACAAGAATCAAGACATATTAAAAATGAAAAGTACATATAATTAGAATTGTTGCAAGTGAAAATTAATAAGTCGTCGATCAAAGGTTGAGTTAAATGTTGTATAATATAATTACCCCCATAATAGCAACCCACACATCTATTAGATTCAAATTGTAATTGATCAACAAATCTTCACCTGCAATTATTGATTTTGTTGCACATACGAATATAAGATTTCCTTCACGCCCCTCAAATATGCAATTGGGTAGCTCATGTGTTGTCCCTAGTCATGCACTATTTATAAACCCTGTGATATTTCTGGAAGATTTTGGCCTTCCATCAATATACATAGTAGCTCCTTTGTTCAGATTGTTGTATAGAAGTTGTATATAATTTGATTCAACTCTATATCTCCACATACTTCATGTATATTATACCAGCAATAGCCAGTCATTTATTTGTAGTATGGTTTGGCATACTCCGTCAATTTAGTTTCAGTTCCATATTTGACCTTTATTCCATCCATGTAAAGACGATGGAGCAATGCAATAAATCCTCCCATTGAGGAAGGAATCCTTGTTCACTTGGGGTATCTCCTTGGGTAGCTATCATTTGAAAAGATGTCTATACCTCAAAGGAAACTCAATGTCACCTATTCTCTCATTATCATAATTACATGATCCTCCTTCAGAAAGAAAAAGTTCCATGCGTCTACAAAATTTTATCCTTACCTTTTCACCTCTAGTTGATCTTGACCTGTTAAATATTGTAATAGACGCCTCACTTTCAACCTCTTCTAGTCTACCTTCCTCACTCAAGGAAGATATTTTAGACAAGTACCTATTTGGTGGTACCTACAATAATTAAAATGAGACAACATCATGTAGTTGGATTTTCAATACTAAAAACATCATTCATAGCTCATGTAGTTGGATTTTCCTATATCCTCTTATTTTGATATTTGATATGTTAAAGTCAATGGCTTAAGCTATCATAATGTACTAATTAAAGTTTTCCATGTTGTGTATAATGCATTTGGCCATCTATGGGATACATTATCAATCATGTGGCAACATTTATAACTTTACTAACGTAGTGCAAGCTTGATTTTGTTGAAATTTAGGTTAGGTTAGGGTTTTCCAACAAAATCACAACTTTGCACATTAATTCAGTCAATTACTTAAACATCAATAGTGAAACAAAATGCATAATAGTACAACAATAACAATTTAATAAAACTTACAACATTGTGCTAGATGTGAAGCCGTAAGATAATTTAAACATAATTTTAATCTCTTTCAACTTTAGCACTCTTCCATGATCCTTGTGCTTAAGTTGGTCCTTGAGATTCACAATAACAATAGTACAAAAGAAAATTCATGAACACTAAAATAATCAGAACTTAGTATCAAAAGATATTGGTTTATACCTTCTTGATATGTACACACATTTAGGATCAGATCTTGTCTTTCAAGAAACAAGTCACCAAGGAACAATATTATACCTTGAGAGAGAGAGGGTTTAAGGTAAGCAAAGATCTCGAAAGGCTAGAACAAAACAATCCAGGAAGAGGTTTGCAGAAAACAAGTGAAGGATAACTTAATTCAACTCAACTCACTTATTCCACTTCCAATAATATGAACAACCCCACGGATCTCTTACAAAAAATAGAAGGACATCACGGTCCTTGGTGCAGGAAAGGCACAACAGAGAGGGGTACACAAATAAACTCATAGTCATTTCCTAGTAGAAAATCCAACTCACAGTGAAGTTATAACCAAGATGAGAGAGTTATCAGTAGAGTTCAAGACTTAAACCAATCATAGACTTGCAAACAAACTTTCACACTAAGATCTAGAACATAAGTTAGCCCTCAAATAGTCAAGGTTCAGTTCACACTTCAGTCAGCTTCAATCCCACATGTGTTATTAGATTTCTCTACAGGGACATGTCTACAACCTAATATAACTTTCACTATAAATAGGTGAATCCCGATCGACAGAATACATGCAATAATTGAAAGCTTCCTGAAATTTCTAAGTATTTTCAAAGAGGAGAGAGGGGAGGAAGAAAGGATATTAACTCTTGAAGCGTGCCATTTGTGGAATATCCCTCTACTTGAGCATCAATGGCCTTTAGGCCTCCATTCACAACTATATTTCTAGTTCCTTACCTCTAGCCTTTGGAAAACTTAAAAAAAACTTGAAATGTATCTACCAAACATTGACAAAACATATGAAAATACATAGATTCAATCACAACCTTTGGGGGTAACTAGAATTGCATGATATTAAAAATAGGAGAAAAGTGATTACAACCCAATAATAGGTTAATCCTTTTCTCCTTTTCTCTAATCCATCCTTCTCCATCAAAGCTAATGATCACAAAAACACTTGATATGAAAAAGACTCTATCTATCCTCCAAATCCTTCAATGTGCCTTTTCTTTTCTTACTTGTCTTTCCTAATTCACATCATATGCCTTCCATTTATAGGATTGGGATTTGAGCATCCAATATCTTAACCATGAATGTGGGATTAGTATTTTTGAAGATTTTTTATTATTTCCTTAAAAAAAACCCACTTTCCTTAGTTTTTAGGCATTTCAACCTGATTTTCAGTATTTTTAGGACATTTAATACCCATATTAGGTATTTTTTCCACTGTGTGAGTTATAGGAGTTGGGGTTTGGCCCTTAATTGGTCATGGACTTGGCCTCTTTAGAGACACCTTGTATTCAAACATTTCTTCCTTTGTGGAAGCAGTGGTCAAATGAGATATTGAAGCTCTCAATTGTTCCAGAACTCTGATCTTCATGTTGCGGGAAAAATAGAAATATGTTTTCATACAAACAATCTCAAGGGTGTTTTTTAGAACCATAATCCATCCTTATTACCTTATTTTATACCTTATTCAAATTCATATGTGTCTAAGAATTAAGTTGCTATGGTTTAGACATAGGGAATTCAATCTAGGAGGTGAACTGGTTATTTTCATACCATTCACACACACACTGACGCTTTAGATCAGTAAAACTAGAACATGTGCACCCTCATTAATGCCTTGGAGATATACATCCTTGATTTTGGGAATATGGGTTTGACTAGGGGCGCTAATGATGTATTTTTTCCATTTTGGCTCTCCTAGGAGCATTTATTGTCACATTGAGCTTCCCACACACCTTTATTTTCTTACCCATGCTTGCCTTGGACTCATTATTTCCTTGAAACACTTCAAAAACATTCACATAATGTTTCGTTACTATTTGGGCTGAGTTGGAGCTTGATTGGTCCACATAGGGGGGATTGAGGTCAATTTTGGCCATGTCACATGTATAGTTCCAAATGGATTCCTAAGCCTCACGAATACTTCCAAATTAAATATATGCCCAATATAAACACACTCAGATTTAATACAGTTCAATAATATCCACTTTGTGTTCACATGTGTATGTAAATTTTGTTCCTCTTTTAATATTTTTGTTGGTTTTTGCAAAGTAACTCGAATTGTGAGAGTTTCTTTTTCTCCTATATCCAGCTGTAGATAAAATTATCACATGGTATCAGAGCTGATTGGATTTGTAGATCAATATTGAGTGTTTGAGCTACATATTGAGAGATTTTCCAGATAATTTGAGTATTTTTAAAGGTACTTTCAGTGAAATTCTCACCACTAGCGCAAGTAGAGATGGAGAAAAAACACATCTTGCTCACTCCATTCAATTAATTCGAATGGAATTCCAAGATGGTTATCCAACTGAGATCTAAGGGTCACCATGGGTACAAAAGTGGAGCCAAATTCTGCAATAGAGAAGTCAAAATACTTCAATAGACTTGATGAGGCGCTTGGATTGTTGTGTATAAGCATTTCAAGAAATCTCCTATTTCATGTTGACAATTTGACCACCCCAAATGATTTCTGCAAGAAGATCGAATCTCTCTTTGGTAAAAATGATGAAATGAGGGGACATCAGCTGAAAACGAGCTCATTACCCTAAGCCTGACACATTTTGACACCATCCAGTAGTTCTTCACCAAATTTAAGTCTTTGGTACTTGAACTTAAAAAGTGTGGAATCGAGAAGAAGGAAGAGCAGCTAATATTGTCAATCCTTTTGAAGTTGGGGCTAGGATACTCAGTGTTTTTTAGCACATTCCATTCTGGCAAGCTAACCATTCGAAACTAGCAAATTCCATCCCTAGATAGCTTCATGGAGTCTTTGACCCAAGAGCAGGATACGCTAGTTCATATGGACACCATCAAAACAAGCAAGGATCAAGCTCTTGTTGCTGGTGTTTCAAATGCATCTAAGGGAAAGAAGAAAACCAAGGATTCGAAATAGTCAGAGAAGAAGAAACCAAACAGAACCAAGATTCCTGATGGGGGTTCGAATCCTTCAAAGGATAAGGACAAGAAGGGAAAGGAGCAAACCAAATGCACCTATTTCCACAAGGGATGGCATCAAAAGAGTGCTTGCATGAAGAAAACCATTGATATGATGGTGCAACTACTGGAGAAAACCAACATCACAATCCTAGATGGAATAATGAAGAAGGATGGAAGCTTAGGTTCTAACAACAAGGAGAAATGTCATGCTTTGGTTGTAGGTTCTTTAGATCCCTCCACATTCATCATTAATTTGGGAGCATCTAGGCATATGGCCTCTGTCAAAGAGATATTCACTTCCATGTATTCAAATAGTGGCACAATTGTTCGAATGGGAGATGACTCCGAGATCCATACCAAGGGAGTTGGAAGGATCGACGTTGACAATGGATATTTCAATGATGTCCTCTATGTACTAGACTTGGAAGCAAAATTGTTGTCAGTATACCAAATGACAGATAATGGAGAATCCAAGAGAGTAACATTTACTCCAGATGTGGTAGAGATAGCAGAAATCTCCTCCAACAAAGTTGTGGCATTGGGGTATGGAGATCACCAAGATAGAATTAATAAATTCTCCAAATTTATTCCAAACTCTAGAGGGAAAGCGCTATTGTATCATGCAAATGAAACCTACAAGCTATGGAATGATATATTTGGCCATATGAACTAAAAATATCTTCTAGCACTGAACAGGGATGACATGGTGGAAGGGCGTCCTCCTATCAAACCTTCCAATGGTGCATGCATTGGTTGTGTGGTGGGAAAGCATCCAGAGCGCAGCTATGAGAAGGGTAAGGTAAGGAGAGCTACACAAACACTTGGATTGGTACATTTATATATCATTGGTCCTATTCCCACTCCCTCCTATGGAGGATCAAGGTATGTTCTCACTTTCATAGATGATTTCTCAAGGTTTTGTTGGGTATACTTCCTTAAGCTAAAATCTGAAGTCTTTGAGACTCTAAAGATTTGGAAGGCCCTGGTTGAGAATCAAAGTGGAATAATATTAAAATACTTAAGAATGATAATGGTAAAGAGTATGTGAATAAAAAATTTCAGCACCTATGTGAGGAATGTGGCATCCAAATGCATCATTTGGTCCCCCACACACCTCAGCAAAATGGTGTGGCAGAGAGGAAAAATAGGGCTCTCAAGGAGATGGATGCATGCATGATTGAGAATAAGGATTTTAGCCCTAATATATGGGAGGAAGCCATTAATTGTTCTGAATATATTCATAACATGGATTTACACAAATCAGTGAAATGGAAAACACCTTATGAGGCTTGGTTTGGTCACAAACCAAACATCTCACATTTCAGGATTTTTGGCTCAAGGGCATGGGCTCCAATTCCATCAGAAAAGAGGAAGGAAATGAATCCAAAGAGAAAATAATGTATCATGGTGGGATATGGTGAAGACACAAAGGGATACAATCTATTTGATACATCCACACACAAAACTTTCATTGAAAGAAGTGTGCAATTCGAAGAGGAGATTATACCATATTTTGAGCTAGCACCGGGGGAATGCTCTTCTCCTCAACACCATGATGATGTAAGTGATGATTAAAAATTTGATTTTTCTGATATTTCTGATAATGAGATGGATGAATATGGTGTTTCTGTACATGAATCACCCTCAAGGCCCAAGTGGGTAGAGAAAACCATACAAGCTACTGGGGATTTATCAAGCAATCCTCTAGATCCTAGGAAGACAAGATCACAATTTCACAATGCTTCCTTTGCAAGGGAAATTTATCTTGTTGAGAATTTATATATGATTATTGGATCTGATCCATATTCATATCAAGAAGCATCTCATGACCCAAGGTGAAAATCATCCATGCAAGATGAATTCAATTCTCTACAAGAGAATAAGACTTGGGAATTGGTTCCCTTGCCTCCCAAGAGGAAGCTTGTATAAAGTAAGTGGGTCTACAGGACCAAAGTTGCTGCAGATGGTTATGATTTTAAATATAAGGTAAGATCAGTTTCTAAAGGATTTTCTCAATTCCAAGGATTGGATTATACAGAGAACTTTTCACCGGTTGCAAAGATGGATTCAATCAGGATATTTTTAGTCATTGTTGCTAGTAAATGCTGGGAGGATCACCACATGGATATCAAGAGTGCATTAATTTATGGTGAGATACAGAAAGAGATATAAATTCAGTGACCTGAAGGTTTCCAATATGATCCTTCCCTTGTTTGTAGGTTGAAGAAGTCACTCTATGGCCTCAAGCAAGCCCCAAGGGCTTGGTATGCCAAAATTGACAGTTTTTTTCTCTCAATTGGTTTTATTCGATGCAAATATAATAATAATATGTATTTGCAGAAAAATGATGATGTATTTCAGGTAATTGTACTGTATTTTTATGATCTCTTAATTACAAGGAGCTACACCAAAAAATTTGGATCAATAATAGCATCTCTACACAGTGAATTTGCAATGACTGATCTAGGATTGCTAAAACATTTTCTTGGTTTGGAAATTGAGCAATATGAAAGAGGAATCATACTCAGCCAGAAAAATTATGCTTCAGACCTGCTAATGAATTTTAATATGGCTGAATATAAGGCAGCCAAGTACCCATTCCTTTCTGGCATAAAACTAGGTGAAATTGGTGAATCTCCTTTGGTAGATCGCTCATTGTACATACAACTAGTCGGAAGCTTGTTGTATCTTACTCATACTAGACCTGATTTAGCATTTGATGTTGGTGTTGTAGCAAGATATATGCAACAGCCACATGAGATCCATTGGAAGGAATCCAAAAGGATCCTTCAGGGTGTTCAAGGCACCAGGAACTTCAGGGTACACTATGCAACTAGTTCTCCACTAGAACTAGTAGGATTTTCTTATTCGAATTGGGATGAAGATACCAGTGACAGAAATTCCACTCCAGGTTTTGTTTTCATGCTTGCAAATGGTCCCATTTTCTGGTCAAGTAAGAAACAACACACTATTTCTCTTTCTTCGGCTGAGGCCGAATACAGAGGAGCAATGAATGCAACTACACAATGTGTGTGGTTGCAAGGCATTCTTTGAGAGCTTGGTATTGCACTTGATTCACCCACTGTCATTTGGTGTGACAATCAAAGTGAAATAAAGATTTATACAGATCCAGTACAGAGGCATAGGACCAAGCACATAGAGATTCATATGCACTACATTCGGGGCTTAGTGCATGATCGGGTGATAGCCTTGCAGTATTGCCCTTCCACTAAGCAAACTACTGATATTTTCACCAAGAGTTTTACTAAGAAGACGTTCACTTACTTGAGATCACTTCTTGGAGTGAATGATGCATGGTTATGGCTTCCATTCACCTTCATATTTTTGTCCCCATGTCCATTTTTTAGGAAAGGTTTTGTTCCCATGTGGTTTTCCTCTTTTCCTTGTTTTTCATGGACAAATAAAATCTATGTTGTATGAGGTGACTTGAGCCTTTATTTCCAAGGCCTCCATGATATTTTTGGTTAAGTTGTACGAAGTCAAGGGTAAGGGGGATGTTATAAGCCTTTATTTCCAAGGCCTCCATGATATTTTTGGTTAAGTTGTACTAAGTCAAGGGTAAGGGAGATGTTATAAAATTATTCCATCCTTAGTACCTTAGTTTATACCTTAGTCAATTTCATTTTCTTCTAAGCATTAAGTTGCTATGGTTTAGACTTAGGGAATTTGATCTAGGAGGTGAACTAGTTATTTTCAGACCATTCACACACACACCAGTGATCTAGATCAGTCAAACCAACACATGTGCACCCTCATTAATTCATTAGAGCACTACATCCTTTATTTTTGGAATCTGGGTTTGACTATGGGTGCTAATGATGTATTTTTTCCATTTTGGGCTCCTAGGAGCATTTATTGTCACATTGACCCTCCCACACACCTCTATTTGATCACCCACACATGCCTTGAGCTCATCATTTCCCCTGCACACTTCACCAATGTTCACATTAGGTTTTGTGATTGCTTGGGATGAGTTGGAGCTTAACTGGTCCACCTAGGGGGGATTGAGGTCAATTTTGGCCATGTCACGGGTACACTTCCAAATGAACTCCTAAGCCTCATGAATACTTCCAAATTTAATATATACATGATCTAAACACATTCAAATGTAAGAAAATTCAATAATATCCACTTTGTGTTCACATGTGTATGTAAATTTTGTTCCTCTTTCAAGATTTTTGTTGGTTTTTTCAAAGTAACTCGAATTGTGAGAGTCTCTTGTGCTCCTAGATCTAGCTATAGATCAAATTATCATAGTTTTAATTTTATTTTTAACAAATTCCCCCTAATGTGTGAGGTCCGAAGCTATGTTGAGGGCCAAAATACATTGATTTTTCCGTTTATTCTGATACTCTTTGTACTGATACTCTTTAGTGATCAAGGCATGATGGAAAATGATGGTTTATGAACATAAGAGTTGGAGAAACATCTACAAGTCAAACAAGGCAATTTCCCAAATATACAATATCTTCTTGAGGCGGGTATACCCATGCTCAACAATAAACAAGCATGTCCACGAACAATATAAAGTGGATCCATGTCAAAAGAAAATGCTTCAAAAACATATGTGTGCACATTTGATGAGTGAAACATATCTAGGTATTCTTGGTACTTTGACATGGTATTTAATCTTGCACAACTCGGGAATTGCATCAAATGAGTGATACAATTGTATTTCCCAAGGTCGTCAAAGCAAACCAACGATAGTATGAGTTTATATCATGTGAATAAATGAGTTGATGTCGAGCATAATTAAACACTATCTGATTACTGGTCATTGATGTATACCGTTAAAATATACAAGGAGGCCCACCGATAATGATGATGGACTCCAAGGTACTTGAGTACAAACTAACAAGTGTGAATGGATGTTTTTATGTCAAACACTTGTAGAATCAAACAATCAAGGGTCATTGATGTATACCCATTGTCATTTGCGAGGAAACCTGCCACTCATGACTTCAAGATCAAAGGTACTCACTAGGGTTCCTAGATCCATTTCCTAGATGATGATTTGGTGTCAATAGGAACATATTTGTTAGAAGGAGGGTATTAACCCATCCCACATCAACTGTCACAAAACTGAGATCAATAGGCTGATATAATTTGGTAGGGATGCAAGATCCAACATTGAATACTAACACAAGGAAGGCCGACATGATTGGTCAGGAATATTTGAGGAATGGCCGACACTAGTTTGACTGCCCTTGAACAAATAAAACAACGTAGAATGGACACTTGGAAACATAAGGCTCAAGTAACCAACCATTGTGAAATTCGTTAACTCCAGATGAATTAACAAAAGCTCCATGGATGGTAGGAAAGATAACGTATCAGTGGAGATCTGCTCAGATAACTGGAACAACTTCCTAAGGAAAATGTAAATGGTGTACTGATAGTGGATACAAAATTATGTGTCATGTTCAAGGGAGACTATTACTAACTATTGCCTTTGTCTCAAATATTCAATATGACATGATTGAAGTTTTCCCCTTTTGTATTTTTTTGTGTTTTTTAATTTTTAGTACTTTTTTTCATTTATTAGCTTGAAAAAAGAATAAAGAATTCTATGGTACATGGGAGGGAATGAGTGTTGCATGGGCGTACTCTATTTTTCAAGATCACGGGTCAGGCCAAGGAAAATATACGTATTGCAAACAAGGGTTGAGCTATTTGTTGTTGATTTATTTGTAACTTCGATGTATTCACTTATGTATTTCATATATTGTATTTGATTAGTCCCCGATGTTCCTATAGGGAGAATCAATAATGTAAACAGGTCATGAAAAGTCATAGAGGTTAACTGTCCTTGTTGATCAGGGGTTAAACTCCCCGCAGTTGTGGGGCACTAGGGTTATTAGACTCTCCTAGAGAATTCATCCCTGGTAAGTTATTGTCAAGTCAAAAACTAGTATAAATAGAGAGTGAGCCTCTCTATTTAACACACAGTCACTCACACTCAGTTGTAGTGCATGAGTGAGAGAGAAGGAGCTGGGATAAGAGAGAGAAGAGTTGTTGGAGATCATCTTACTGTCTTTGGGTTTTACTGTTGCCATTGGTGCTTATTCTATCTCTGAGGAAGTTGTGAGGTTTTCTCCTTTATGGTTTCCCCGAGGAAAATATTTGTGTATATTGTCTCTTGTGATTGATTGTTGTGCATGTTATTCTCTCAAATAATATCCTAAGATAATACTGTCTAAAGATAAAAATCTAACATGGTATTAGAGCTAACCTGAGAAGAAGACACTATGCAGCTGCAGAAGCTAGGGATTCTACTTTTCAGGTCTCTCTCCATAATCCATTAGCAAAAGGAGGCTAGGCTGAACCTCCATTGAAGGGCGCATCTTTCTGTCAAAGCAGAATCTGATTCTGAGCACTTTCAGTTTTTGACCTACCACTACATCAGGAAATTAGGGATTTTCACTGAAGAGGAATTTTTTACTGAGCCTAGACTAGTATTTCTCTCCTCCTCAAAATGAAATTTTAGAGACAAAAACCGATTTTTTTGGTTGGGTAGAACTCTGGGAAATTCAAACCCTAATTTTCCCTGGAACCAGAAAACCAACACTGCAGAAGATCAGCTCCAGATCTAGTTTTCAGCTTCTCAAATTGGTAAGATCTAAATCTTTTGTATTTCCATTTGAGGTTCTCAATTAAGATGTCTCATCACACCAATATTGATGAAAATATTGAGGGAGATGATAACTTTCAAGCTTGGAAGTATAGGATCTCCCTGGTCCTGGAAAAAAATGAGTTGGACTCTTACATCAGTGAAGAGGTTACAGTTACAAAGGGAGATGAGGCTAAGGCCTTACACAAGAAGAACTTGATCATGGCCAAGAGTATTATTTCTGATTCAATCAAGGATCACCTCATACCACAGGTGTCCTCCCTAAAGAAACCTAAAGAGATGTTTGAAGCCTTGACCGAGTTGTTTGAAGGAAAGAACATAAATCGAAAGATGACTTTGAGGAACTAGTTGAAGAATGTGAAGATCTAGAATGCGGACACCATACAATCATACTTTACAAGGGTCTCTCAGATCAAAGAACAACTTGAAGTAGTATATGAAGAAGTGGAGAATGTAGAGATTGTGATGACCACCTTGAATGGTCTCCCTAGGTCATGGGACTCCTTCATTTAAGGGATTTGTGCTAGAAGAAATCTAGTCACCTTCAGTGGACTATGGGAGGAATGCTCATAAGAATAATCTCTAATAGTATCCCGAGAAGAAAAGATGGGAAGTGAAGATCAAGCTCTCACAGTACACTCCAAGAAAAGCATAAGGGACTATCATCATCCCAAAGGTAAGCATTATCACCAGAAATGTAACTCAAGAAAACCTAACAGAAAATTATCTAAACTCAGATGTTTTACTTGTGATGAGAGAGGACACTATGCCAGAGATTGTCCTAGAAACAAAAATGGCTCTCAAAAGAAGAAGGGAAACAAGAGAAGACATCATGCTCATGCTACAGAGGATGATGAACCTTCCTTAAAGAGAATCAAACAAGAAAGTGATGATTCTTCAAGTGATGAAGAATATGTTTTGATTTTCGCTCTCACGGGAACTATCACACATGGAAGCAATGATTGGCTTATAGATAGTGGGGCTTCCAAACATATGACAGGATTCAAAGAATCCTTTGTGAAACTATCTGAACACAAGTCACCTCACAAGGTGAAACTTGGGGATGACTACCAGTATCCAATAAAAGGTAGTGGTGAATCCTCCTATAAGCTAGACTCTAGAAATTCTATGAAGATGAAGGATGTCTTGTTTGTACCAGGACTAAATAAGAATCTCCTCTACATATCTACATTGGATGCAAAAGGCATACGGGTTGCATTTGTAGATGGCCAAGTTCTTATGTGGCCAAAGGGAAATACTATAGATGATGCAATAGTGATTGGGGAACAAGAAGGAGGACTATACAAACTGAAGGGCCAACCAGAACAACCTTTGGTCCATGACTCAGTAGAGCAAAATGAACTTTGGCATAGAAGGCTTACACATGTGCATTATAGAGCACTGCCACTTGCGAGAAAAGATATTGAAGGTATTCCAAAAATACAGACAAAACATGACGGTGTCTACAAAGGATGTGTGAAAGGAAAGAACACAAAGAAGACATTTCCAAGTAGCAAGATCAAGGCAAAGGGATTCTTGGAAATCATCCACTCCAATGTATGCGGTCTGATGTCATCCAGTTCATTGAGTGTGTATGTATACTATGTTTCTTTCATTGATGATTTTTCTAGGAATACATGGATATAATTCTTGAAGAACAAAGTTGAAGTATTCAACAAGTTCAAGGAATTCAAATCCTTGATCGAGAACCACACAGAAAACAAGATCAAAACCTTTTGATCAAACAATGGCAGAGAATTCACATCAAATGAATTCAAAGAGTTATGTAGATATTCAGGGATTAAGAGGGAGTTGACCATTCCATATAATCCACAACATAATGGGGTTGTAGAAAGGAAGAATAGAATGATCATGGAAGCTGCAAGGGAAATGCTTCATGATCAAGATCTTCCCATGCATCTATGGGCAGAAGCTGCCAAGACAACGGTGTATGTACAGAACCGTACTCCACACAGAGTACTCGAGAACAAGACACCTGAAGAATTATTTTCTGGAAATAAAATAGAGGTCAACCATCTCAGAATATTCAACTATCCAGTGTACATACACATTCCAAAAGAAAAGAGGACAAAGTTAGATCCTTCTGGAAAGAAGGGTATATTTGTGGGATATAGTGAAAGATCAAAATCTTACAGAATATACTTCCAAGGATTCAAGAAGATCGACATTAGCAGATACGTAAAATTCAACGAAGATTCATCTTACAACAAATCTAGAAAGAGACCAATTGAAGAATCTGAAGAAACATAAGTACCTAGAATTCAAGATACAACTATGAATTATGCAAATAAAGATGAATATCGAGAAATACAAGAACCCCAGGAACCTGTAGATCCACCCCAAGAGAATAATCCTCACAAGAGGAAACCTACATGGGTACGAGAGACTATCCAAGGCGCAGAAATATATGGGGCTCCAGAAGAGAGGAAAAGAACCAGGTCCTCCTCCGGTTATGTAGCCCTATTATGTGACATCATTGATAAAGAACCTTCCAACTATGAAGAAGCAACAGAGAAAAAAGAATGGAAGGATGTTATGATTGAGGAGTACCAGTCGATCATGGAGAATGATGTCTAGGATGTTGTCCCCAGACTAGAGGGGAAGTTTGTTGTGACTTCCAAATGGATCTACAAGATCAACCATGCTACATATGTTAACATAGAGAAATATAAGCAAGATTTGTGGCTCATGGCTTCTCCCAGAAAGAAGGAATAGATTATGAAGAAACTTTTGCACCTGTATCCAGATACACTTCCATCAAATCAATACTTGCTCTGGCTGTAGTAATGAAATGGAAGATACACCAGATGTATGTCAAGACTTCTTTCTTGAATGGTGTAGTATAAGAGGAAGTGTATGTGGAGCAGCCACTTAGTTTTGAGACACATGATAGGGAGACTCATGTGTGTAAATTGAAGAAAGCCATGTACGGTTTGAAACAGGAACCCAGGACATGGTACAACAAAATTGACAGCTTCCTATCCAGTTTAGGATTTACCAAGAGTAAAGAAGATTCCAACCTTTACTACAAGGTTGAAGAAGGGAACCCAGTCATACTTCTATTGTATGTAGATGATTTGTTTGTAACAGGTGTGGATGGGTTGATTACTGATACAAAGAGGAAGCTTGTTGCTGAGTTCAAGATGAAGGACTTGGGTATGAAGCACTACTTTCTAGGCATGAAGGTGTGGTAGAGTGCAAATGGAATCTCCATAGGACAAGGGAAGTATGCAGTAGAGATACTTAAGAGGTTCGGGATGATGGACTGCAAGGCCATGACCACACCTATGGCATCGAACCTAAAGCTATTGAGTGATTCTTCATCAGAGACAGTTGATGCTACGATGTATCATCAGATGATTGGTTCCTTGATGTACTTGATGAATACGAGACCAGATATTTTCTTTGTTGTGAACACATTGAGCCAATTCCTGACGGATCCGAGACATGTTCACTTGATTGCTACAAAGCATATTCTGAGGTACCTGAAGGGTACAGTTGATTATGGGCTCAAGTATGAGGTAGATCGTAAGATTAACTTGGAAGGTTATGTTGATTTAGATTGGGCAGGAGTTCCATCAATAGGAAGAGCACTTCAGGGTGTTGCTTCAGGATGGGATTAGGTGTGATCTCTTGGTTTAGCAGGAAGCAGTCTTGTGTGCCACTGAGTACAGCCGAAGCAGAGTATGTCACAACTTGTTTGACTAGTTGTGAGGTAGTGTGGCTGAGGAAGCTACTATCTGATTTATTTGATCTCCAGTTGGATGCTACTTGTATATATTGTGAAGACCAAAGTTGTGTCAAATTGTTAGAGAACCCGATGTTCCATGACAAGTCAAAGCACATTGAGATCAAATATCATTATATCATGGATATGGTGCAGAGAGGAGTAGTGAAGCTCCAGTATGTTGTGAAGGACAAGCAGATAGTTGATGTGTTGACCAAGCCATTAGCCAGAGTGAAGTTTGAGTACTTCCAGGAGAAGCTTGGTGTTCTCTAGATCAAGGTTCCTTCCATGAGGAAGTGATGAGTCCGTGAACCTTTCTGACATGGTGGCAGGCGGGTCCTCCCATGTTCAGATGTAGTAGTCGGGTCCTCCCATGGTTAGATGTAAGTGTGAATCCCGTCTAACATTGTGGTAGGTGGGTCCTCCCATTATCAGATGTAAGTGCAAAGCCTTTCTGACTGGGTCAGATGTAAGTGCAGAGCCCTTTTGACATGGTGGTAGGCGGGTCCTCCCATGGTCAGATGTAAGTGCAAATCCTTTCTGACTAGGTCAGATGTAAGTGTGGAGCCCTTCTGACATGGTGGTAGGAAGATCCTCCCATGGTTAGATGTAAGTGCAGAGCCTTTCTAACTGGGTCAGATGTATGTGCATGGCCCTTCTGACATGGTGGTAGGCGTGTCCTCCCATGGTCAGATTTAAGTGCAGATCCTTTCTGACCAGGTCAGATGTAAGTGTGGATCACTTTTGACATGGTGGTAGGTGGGTCATCCCATGGCCAGATATAAGTGAAAATCCTTTCCCCGGATGATAGATGGTGTGTCCTATCATGCTGGTGGATGTAAGTGTAGAGACTTTTCTCTGGATGGTAGATGGTGCGTCCTACCATGCCAGTGAATGTAAGTGTTGAGCCTTTCCTTGGATAGTAGATGGTGTGTCCTACTATGCCAGAGGATGTAAGTGCCGAGCCTTTCTAACTGGGTCAGATATAAGTGCTGAGCCTTTCTGACTGGGTCAGATATAAGTGTTGTGCCTTTCTATGGATAGTAGATGGTGTGTCCTGCTATGCTAGTAGATGTAAGTGTTCGGCCTTTCCTTGGATGATAGATGGTGTGTCCTATCATGCCAATGGATGTAAGTGTTGGGCCTTTCCTCAGATGATAGATGGTGTGTCCTACCATGTCGATGGATGTGAGTGTTAGGCATGCCTTTCTGACATGGTGGTGGATGTGCTCATCCCATGGTCAGATGTAAGTGTTGGGTGGGCCTTTCTGACTGGTTCATAAATAAGTGTTGAAGAAGATGAATACCTACATGGATGCTAGGCCTACAACCATCATGAAAAAGGGTTGGCTCTGTAGAAATTCCTATGATGAGAAGAATTGAGAGATAGCACCAGTTGATCGAGATAGCAGAAGTAGTGATGATGATGATCCAGCTTTGATGATGATCCAGTGATGATCCAGCTTTGATGATGATCTAGTGATGATCTAGTTTCGATGATGATCCAGTGATAATACAGACTTGATCCAGAGAAGAAGACTTGTGTTAATGAATTGTGTCAAGAGAATACCTTCCTAGTTAAGAGGGAGTGTTTATGTATTTGTAACTTCAAAATGTATACAACTATGTATTTAATATATTGTATTTGATTAGTCCCCGATATTCCTATCAGGAGAATCAATAATGTAAACAAGTCTTGTAAAGTCATAGAGGTTAACCCTCCTTGTTGATCAGGGGTTAAAGTCCCCATAATTATGGGGCACTAGGGTTATTAGACTCTCCTAGAGAAGTGGGCCTTGGTAAGTTATTGTCAAGTCGAAAACTAGTAAAAATAGAGAGTGAGCCTCTCTATTTAACACACAGTCACTCACACTCAGTTGTAGCGCATGAGTGAGAGAGAAGGAGCTGGGATAAGAGAGAGAACAATTGTTGGAGATAATATTACAGTCTTTGGGTTTTATTGCTGCCATTGGTGCTTTTTCTATCTATGAGGAAGTTGTGGGGTTTTATCCTTTATGGTTTCCCCGAGGAAAATATTTATGTCTATTATCTCTTGTGATTGATTTCTTTGCATGTTATTCTCTCAGATAAGATCCTAAGATAATACTATCTAATTGATAAAAATCTAACAGTTGTGCACACTCTTATGGATGTTCCCTCCATCGGTTGTCTATCTGAAGCAGGATTATGTGTCGACGAACGGTGAAATAGAACCGAGTAATTGTGGTTATCCAATTTGGTGTGATGAATAAGTAGGAAAGGGGCAATGCGATTTAATTCATGTTGATTATTGTGAAAACCACCAAAATAAAAAATTACAATGAATCATGGTCCATCAACTACCTGAATCAAATAGTTCTCACATGTATAGGTCAACTTAAACATAAGCAATGGTTTATAGGCATTTTGAGCAAAAAGTGACTGCAAAAGAATATACATAACATTAGCAATAAGCATCGAAGAACTAAGAATAAATGTTCATGCGGGTATTTCAACACGTGCTTATGTAAACTAACACAAAGCCCATCAGTAAATAATCAGAATTGTATGGAAGAAAAGTATGTGATCTCAAACTCCAAGTCATGATGGGATTAATTGGGCTCCCATGCCCATGAGAATGACTCGACATGGGCACCAAAATGGTAATGGGGTGCTAAATAGGGTGTCCCATGTTCAGTAGGCCCTTCTGTAGGAATGGTAGAAAATACAATTATGATGGGATGACCCACCACTTTCCAACAAGTTCAACCTTATGGCAAGTTTGGGTTGGAAAAGGTTCAAATGCATCTTCATAGATGGATAAACTAAACCTATATGCATGCTTCCAAATATACCTGATAAGATCAAGGAACAAATAAACAATGTTTCTATACTTAGGTGGATTTAAACCAAATATGCTCCTAGTGGCCCCACAAAAGATGTCCTTAGGTGGCTACAACCAAATGTTTATGATTTCAAGGATAGTTTCATCTGATGATAAAATTCTATGCAAGAAATCAAGTGAGCTGGGAGATCTCACAACCAAAATGGGCCAAGTAACTGGATCATATTCATCCATCAAGGAAATATTTTGATCCAAATCTGCTGAAGCCATTTGAACAACTTGGTATGACACTTCTATAGAAGATAAGGGTTTCGGGATCATAAATTTTCCCATGAGGGAATCATTTTTTAACAATCCTACCCTAATGTCTTGAACTTCCTTTAGAGAATCCTTAATGAAAGGAACATTCGATCGGATAGCAGTTTCAAGCATGCAGTAATCTAATTGGTTGATCATGACAATCTTCCCCCAATGAGGGAACTGAATCACTCGGGACTCTGAAGACACTATAGCCATCATTGCATGTATCCAACTACGTCCTAATAGAAAATCGTAATCTATAGGTGCATCTACTGCCTCAACATCCATTGTGACTGTTTTGCCACCTCATTCAATAGAGAAGGATACAATGAGTTTGTGAGGAGAGAATGAATGACTGTTAAATGCTTTTTGCAAAGTATAGGATTGAACTAAGGTGGGTGATCCTAATTCTTTCCAACATTTAAATGACATGACACAGGTTGAGGCCCCTTCATCATAGTATGGTTTGAAATATATTCTTTCCATGAGATGTTACTTTAATCTGAAAATAAACTTTTGAAGGAATCCTACAGATTGATTGGTCTAAGTCTAATGTGATCAATGGTCACATCGAATGGATCAATAGCTCTAGTAAAAGACAATAGTTCCTTTCTTTGTGTAGGAAAATATTGCAACGCCTCCATGGCAGACATGGAACATGGTGCTTGAGTTGTTTCCTCAACAACATTTTCATTATGAGCAGCTCGTGCATTAGGAATGATGCATTACTCTACATAGATCACCTTTGGGGGGGTGTGGTACTATCTCTATGGTTGGTTTCTCAATGGTGAGAGAACCACTTAGCTGTGATTATAATTGATCTAATGTAATAGGAGGGATATCATACGAATGATATATCATTTGAATGTTCACCTCATGATCACACATGAAGACACTGGCATTGGGATCATTTCCCTCTTGCAGGGATTTTTGACTGGTTTCCTCCTAGAAGAGGTACCAACATTGTAGCAACCATTTGATGGTGCTGTAGAAAAGGTCACATCAATACAACAGATTGTTGTTTCCCACTATCTTGAGCTATATTCAGTGCATCTCCCTTCCCAAAGTTAGCATTCTGCTTGCTCTTGTATTTCTTCTTATTCCCTCTAAGTTCCATGGATTGAACTATGAGTTTTTTAGGAGTTTGGGAAGGATTAACATTGTGCTTACCCTTGTACTTATTCTTCTCCCCCCTACGGTCCATGGATTGAACTATGAGGATTTCAGAAGTTGGGGAAGGCTTAGCATGTTGCTGCATATCCTGACCATCTATAGGTTTAGAGGTCTGAACATACATTTGTCCCATTTTCTAGGTGATCTACTCAAGGTTGTTGACGGATCCAATCATTCCATTGGCATGAGTTCCATGTAGCATCCTAGATGGATCAAACACATGTATTGCAGGATTGTTCCAAAAAGATTGGTTACTTTCTGGAACCTCACCACTCCATTGTGCTATGGGAATTAATGGTGGATTACACCCTTGAGGGGTTAGACTCCAAAAAGATTGTATATTTCCTAGAATCCGACCACACCATTGATGAATGCATGGATTTCCCCCTTGCAGGGTTACACTCCAGTGATACTGGTTATTTCCTAGAATATGACCACTCCATTGTGGTGGTCCTTGGATTTGATTAGCATTCGAAGGTGGGTTTCCCCCTTGCGAAGGCTGCTCCCAAGAAGATTGGGTACTTCTCGGAACATGATCAATGGGTGGATTATCTCCTGATGGAGTTAGGTCCCAAGAATATTGGTTACTTCTTAAAACCTAATCATTGAGTGGATTACCTCTTGTTGGAGTTGGGTCCTAAGAAGATTGGTTACTTCTGAAAACCTGACCACTGGGTGGATTTCCTCTTGATGGAGTTGGGTCCCAAGAATATTGGTTACTTACTAGAACCCGACCATTCCATTGATTATGTCCTTTGTTTTGATTGGAATTCCAAGATATGTTTCCTCCTTGCGGAGGTTGGATCCAAAAAGATCGGTTACTTTCTGAAACATGACCACTCCATTGTGGAAAGGGGTTGATAGGTGGATTTCCCCTAGGCATTGTGCTAGGATAAATCATAGGATAACCCTCTGGGGAATTTCCTCCCATTGGTGAAGGATAATTCCAATTAGCATTTGTGTTCCAAGATGCATTATTTCTGCCAGAAATATTAACATTCCATGGTAAAGGGTTTCCCCCAGAAGTAGAACCTAGAAAACTATTATGTGTTCCAAGAGGATTTTGATAACCTCCCGCAACCATTTGAGGCTGCATTGATATGGTCCCTTCAACTCCTGATGAAGCCAAAGGGTCAAGCATAATGTTTTGTATATTATTCCAACTTTCAAAAAGACTAACCAGTGACTCACTTTCCATAAGTATGATTGAGTTTAAAGGATGTGCTAAGGGTGGATTTACATGAGCAAATATGTGATATTCTATTTTTCCAATTTCAACTAAAGTATTATCATCAATTCTATCTATGTTTCGTCCCTGATGTGGCAAATTTTTAGAATTGATTTGATGTTTTTGTTCTCTAGTAACATTGATTGGGTTTATAAGTAGTTCAGTTTCAAAGTCACAAAGATGTGGTTCATGTATATGCCTCCAAAATGTAGCGGGGCCCTTAAACTTGGGTAACTTGCCTTGCTGCCACCTTGACGGGCCGATCAGGAGATTAGTCACTCTGAAGTTTAATAAAAGGATTTGTTTATTAGAGTATATCAAAATATAGTCAAACAATCCTAAAGGAAGCTAGACCCAACAAAATTGGCCAACATTTTGTATTCGACACATCCTCTCTTCCCTCCACCGCAATCGTTTTCACACTGCGATTGGATTCCTCAAAACCTCGAGACCATACTCTACACACTTCCTTAGGGCCAACACAGTTACATGTTCTTTCAAACATGAATACATCTACAACATCAAGTTTAAGATCTATTTTATTGATACACTACTAAAAGCCAAATATCACATTATCCTTGTATTTAAAGAAAATATTATGAGGCTTCTCCATGATGCAATTTTCATATAACTTTCTTTTAATTTCATCACCCTCCAAAACAATCATTGTTTTGTTGTTCTAAGAAAATTCATATACAAACTTATTCCATAATATTTGCAAGTTTTTATGTATTTATCTTCTTTATCTATAATACATTTATGAGTAAACCAAATAAAATTTAATTTTCTTTTAAAGAACTTTTTTTATTTGATCCAAAAGAATTTTTCCTAAATAAATCCGTCCTGTCATTTGCACTTTTAGTTGATCAAATTCTAACTTGGAATTCACTAACATGTAATTCAATGAAATCTAATGCATTTTTTCATGGCTTACACAATTTTGACTTGTATTTAAAACCTTTGTCTTGGTCAACACATTCAAATACTCTCTCTATCTTTTGGGAGGATTTTTTACTGAATACAAAACTTCTAATTATATTATCAACAAGACATTATTATGTGAAACAACAAAAAAGAATGTGTCACATACAAACAGACCAATCATTTACCATTGATCTAAAAAAATAGAACATCTCTTAGTGCTAAGGATCAACATTTATCGAATGTTACATTCATTGTTTACGTTGTCATATCTCACATGCATACCACAATCTATATTCCATAATGCAACTTAGGTGATTATTTTTTATCTTATCTTATCCTATCTTCATTGATTTTCAAAAAAAAGATACCATCATTATGTTTCCCATTACTAATGTTAAAAATAAAGGTAAATAGAATTGGCGTTTAAAAAGAAAAGTTTGATGTAGAAGGGAGGAAATTAATGTGTTGATCTCAGAGCTTATCTATTTGACCCACTTTCATTAACTATGTATTCTTCCCGTCCTACTCGAGTCCCATATCCATATCTAGCAATTGCAATTTATCAAGTCTCAAAAGCAATTATTGGAGAATCTATTATTGGTGAATATTGTCTTACCACAAGGTAAATTGTTGACTGAAACGTGTTTGCAATGGGAACTCTTTCTATTGGTGCGACTGAATCACTATCACCATCAACTTGGTTAACATTAACTTCAAGAAGATTTGAAATGGGTCACTGTTTTTTTTCTTTGTTGCTATTGGTGTTCCTACCCTTTCTTTTGCGGGAACTGGTTCCATATATATAGTATTTGGGTAAGGTAATGACACATTACATGCAAAAATCCCGGAGTGAATGATGTATATGTTCTTGCACCATCTCCATTGATGTTTGTTCAATGAGTTTATTCACGAAATAACATCTATACCCATTTATTTGCATCTTTGTTAAACAATATCTAGATTGGAACCTAACATGTAAGCAAGGTCGAAGAAGTGTATCAAATATTTGTGTGGAATTCCCTGCTCACAGTGAAATGGTGGTAGCCGTGTCAAGAAGTGAGATCAAATTGGCTAGCACATCAGGATCCCATTCATCAATTAGCAATGTTCTTACTTTCTATACATTCCTAGAGGAGAGTTTCAGGTAACATAAATATAAAGACATTAATGAAAGAGGTTGTTAAGGAAAAGGAAGCTAACTTAGGCATCTGAGCCAATTTGAGATCGTGTTCTTATATGTATTGGATGCAAATTCTCTAGAAGAAGTGGTTTTTGAGAAAGTAGAGGTAAAAGAT
>LPNX010350481.1:21445-56546 GCA_001517045.1 Pseudotsuga menziesii | reverse complement strand
CATGAAAGCAATGATCAAACATGGTGTTTTATAATATAAATCTTTTTAGTACTTCGGTCACCTCAAATATAGTATAGAGCATGTCTTAGAGTATTATAGCATAAAATTATGTGTGCAATTTCATTCAATTTGGATTATTCCCACATACTATATCTCATTGTCTCAAAGATTTTAACATGTACAAAATTATTAATATTCATAGACTCATCAGGATTTATGTCCAACCCATCTAGTTCTAATTGAGATGTAATATTTCCTATACTAGTTCTATTTGAGATGTAATATTTCCTTTTGAATGGTTGAATACTAAAGTTTTACTTGAAATAAATAAAAAATATTAATTGAGAAAATACTTCATTGGATTAATTATTCCAAATTTAATGGAATAGTTCTTTGAGTTGATTTTTCTAGATTTAATAGAATATGTATTTAGAGATTTACAAAAAAACTCAATGTGGATGAAGTCCTTGTAATAGAATATTTCCAAATTTAATGAAATATGTGTTCATGCATCAATTCACTCATTCGAGATGCAATTCACAACTATTCTCTCATCCGAGATGCAAATACCATTGTTGCATGGTGTTCTTCATTGACGAGAAGGGAGCCAGGAGGAAAGAAGACCAATCATCTCAAAAATAACATGTACTTAGATATTTTTTAGAGGTGGTTGACATAGATTGATCACACCTATATGAGGGCAAGACCGTCCAAGGAACTTGTTCATTCCATTGAGTTAGAACGCCAGACAATTCTATAGCTGAAATGTGGACAAGGAAACTCTCTTGTTTTTGTTATCCATGTAATAGTTGTGAATGGGACAATAGTGAATCCACGTAGTGGGTTTATAGCTGGGATCGTGTACCACTCCCCATTTCTCAACAAATAACTACATAATTATCCCAGTTGAAAGAGGTCCAATCAAGTATTTCACATGGCTATGACCACATTTTAGATCTTGTACAACCAGGTTTGTGTCACGTCCCCATGCCTCCGACCGGCGAAGAGGATGCGACAGAGGCTTCATCCACCCGGGCTAAGATCCCCATGAACATGTACATGCATGAAAATGCTGAAACAGAAAGCTTAGACATGTGCATTGAACTTGAACAGACACTCATGAACATTTAATCATGCACGGATGCAATTTCTTATCATACACGGTTACAATTATTTATCAGACACAGCGGAACTAACGTGCATTCATTCAAGCATTCATTCAACATGTTCATTACATTCCTTAACAAAAAATAAGGTTGTAGAAGTAAAAATAGGAAAGATCACTTAACTTATGAAGAACTTCTTCTGCAACCAGCTACATCACTGCAACATTCCACCCAACCATAGGCCAGCGTGCTCCTTAATCTCTCAGTAGTGCTGCCACCCCCGAACTGGGCATGATTCTCCAAGGAATAAGGGAACAAGCAGGCTTACACATAGCCAAGGATACTCAAAACACAGCCAAGCCAACACAATTGGGTTTATCAAGCCATCCAGGAGTTGGGAAAGGCTCAATGCTAAGCTGGTGAGCTCATTACAGAGCCAAGAACACCTACACCAGAACTATCCTGACCTCTAAGACACCCAAACACACCCAACACAAGGAATCAGTCCCTTCTCTGCTACATAGTCCCTCAGGCCCTGCATTCCCTTCCAGTGCTATTCAGGGGTGATGAAGAAGAAGGCCAGCCCTCTAGCTCTGTCTGTGTAGTTTCCAGCCACCAGTTTTATCAAGCAAACCAAGCCCCCATCCCTGCTCCCAATACAGTCTGAAGACCAACCATTGCACTCAGGCAATTAATTTAGCTGTCACAGCTTAAACAGGGAAACAATTCCTGAATCGTTCTTTGCCCTATCATGGCCAAAACGATTCCCAAACGAATTATAACAGTCCCCAATCATAACAACAGACATAGCTCACGACATGGGAAAACAACAGTCCCAAAAGAGAAACATATTAGCATACATTACCAGCAACGTGGGGAATAGCAGCCTGTTCTGGCAACGAAATCACAGAAATAAAATTACACAGACCACGCTGGGAAGGAATTTACAGTCGTCTGACCTGTGCATGAGGAACAACAACACAAACCCCCACAATCCGCCCGTGAGGAAAGGATTCAGCCACATCATTCACAAATCCATAGAGGAAAACGACGTGGGTAAAAACCAGGAAAATTCTTGTGCGTGAGAATGAGTAAGACTTTCGCTCATGCGTGAGGATGAACAGCAAAATTGTGAGGATGCAAAAATCAGAAGTGTGTGAGTTTTCAGCACATGCGTGGAGAGAAGAATGTCTGTGTGAGTGAGGAGAATGAATTAAGGGCGTATTCGTTCCCTGCCCATTGTGAGGTTCAACACTGGTGGAGTGTGCGTGTGGGTAAGGACTGACAGTCCTGCCACCCCACTCCAAAAGACCATAACTGCCTCAACCACCAGTAGCCATTCTGAATGAAAGTGGTTGGAATAAAACAAGGGAAGAAGACACATGGGTATTTTCCCTCATTGGCCCAAGGTTGACAATTTCCCCACATCCTTATCCTTGTGAAAATCATGCCCCTTTCTCATTTTAGTTGTCGCGATCGTAGCTGGTCAGGTTCATTTAATTAATTATAGATGCATATTTACATGATGACCAACATAATATATGCCGCATGCCCCGATATATCATTGGTGACAAATTTAAATCCCAAAACATAGCATAACCGATCAATGGTGGGGACTTGGCCTTTAGCTCCACACCATGATCATTTACAATATATACATCATGTACATCTAATGCAACGGGGTCAAAACTAGGGTGTTACAGTTTGACTATTATGTTGATAACTTTTAAATGTTTCATGACTAGTTGTGTTTAGTTAGCTGACTCCCAGGTCTGCACTTTATTTTATGAAGGGAACATATACATAGTGGTTTCCCTAAGAGGAAATGAATGGCACGCTAACTATTGGATGGCACATTGCTTGGATGGGAAGCATACCCTCACTGTCTCACTAAGCAACTCTAAGAGAAATGATTCTCCAATTGGGTCGATGGTTATCAAAGGATAATATTTGACATAGGTTTCCCATGCACAAAAGAAAAATGGTTATGTATCTCAATATTATAGACCAGGTCAAATTGTATACCATTATACAAACTTATTTATTGGCAAAAACCTCTAGCTACAAACAATGCCAAGAAGAACTCATCAAAGTCATGATACTTATTCCCTTACTCTTAGCACGAGAGGCTAAAGGATACCATTGCTATTAGAGGTAATCCCGGTGGTCTAGTCGAATGACCACAGGTAGGTAGTCAGGTATGTGGTAGTTAGGTATTTTGATTTCATGGTATCGTTGATTATTTACAACTTGATAGATTGATAAATTGAATAGAATTCTACAACTTGATAAATTCCACAAGCTTCATCATGGATTTGTTGCATTATATTCATACTTAAATGACTCATGCCATATATCCCTAGACCATTATCTAGCACTCTATCTGGCATATGTCTATTGCATTTTCCTTGAATCTCAAAGTTGGTCCTCTAAGGACATTAGTCAATAGCCCAAGTTTTCATGGAAATTCCTAATGCAAGTGTTAAACTAAGGTATTAAAATCATCCCATTAATCTAGAAACACCCACATTAATCTATGCCCCCCCCACATTAAATTGATCTAAATCGAATGAATTGTCTAGTAGATCATTTGGTGGCATATATGGTTGAAGAAACAAAATTCGTTTTGGCCTCTTTCCCTCCTAAATGCGAGTGTTGGCCCTCAAGGAAGAAGATAAAATGGGAGGGAAATATCCTTGAATCCGATAATTTGTTTCTCCATAGGAGGCATTGAACATATATCTGATTGCTAGGGCTTAGTCAAGAGCTTGAGCCATGCATAAAATATTTGTGAATTTTCTAGTGAGTTTAGAAGGTGCATTAAAAAATTGCATTTTCTATCTAAAGCATCAAGTCTTGCAGTGGGAAGGGACTATGGAAAGATTATCGATGTGACTATGAATGTTCTTAAAAATTCTACAAGGCTGTTTTGTGGGTGCTTACAATAAATGTATGGTTTATGGGGAATTAATAAAAGCCAAGATAGGCTATAGGAAACTGTTAACACAATCATATTAAATATGGGAGAAGACTCTCCTTAGTCCTATTGTTTTTAAGAGAACAACTATTTTCTTGTAAGAGATACACTTATAGACGGTGTTAGTGTAGAAGCCCAACATTTTTGCTTTTTATGTCTGACCAAATCTGGGATGGGATGCATAGATTACAAAATCCTCGTATGGTTAGGTTTCTCAAGGTTTCTAAATTGGATTGTGTAACCAAAATGTGCAGTTTCTGTGGATTTGCAGTTGGAGATGATAATGAAGAGTATTTCTCTACATTTTAATATAAATATGAACAACTCAATCATGCATATTTTTCAAATACAACTAAAAATACACATATGGTTTCCATTCACTGACATGTTTTTAAATAAGTTGTGTTCTAAAGGGAAAAATCAACGGAATATAACAACTCAATTTGTAGACAGACAAGCATACCAACTCTTTCCAATTCTACCGATTCCATCAATAAAGCGGTGCTCTACCATGCCATTTTCCCACATCTTTTCCTCGAAAAAATGTATTGGGAGAATAATTCTCTGCTGGAAAAACTTTATAAAAACAAATCCCATTTTGTTGTACTGATTAAAAAACCCATGAAAAAATTTAAAAGCAGTTTAATTGGATCCCCAAAGTCACATATTGAAAAATGAAAAACAAAAATAGAGGATCATGTTTTGGTTTTATGTAGGTCAGACACTACGACACTTGGGGTTACTGTGTGTGTTTATCACCAGAAAACAACACAACATTTTGAATTCCAAAAAACCATGACACTTCGCTTGCAAGTTGCAAGTATTTCTTGTGTGCCTTCTATAGCCGTAGTTGTTTCGCACACTCGATGTTAATTATTACTTTTCCTTTAAATGTGATGTTTTTCTGGAAAGGCTCTTGCACAAGAAAACCATTCCTTTAAGGATTGGAGGAGGTTCGGTCAAGGACTAAAGGTGAGGTACTATAGCCCCTTGTGTTAGTGAACCATACTAATTGTAGACTATGATGTAGAGTAATTTTTAACATTGAAAAATGAAGAAAAAGAGAAGTATCCACGTGACATACCATATAAAGATCATCAATTACTGACATACTACATACTACATCAAGAGCATACTAGATACTTTTGTTGGTTGTGGAGCCTGATCTTCAATATACAGAGATATTATTCATTCGTGTTTTTACCCCAGGTGTACTGTACACTCGTTCCCCCTGCCTTGGTGATGGCCAACAGTTATGCGAACCCATGGTATTGGGTTAACCGTAGTATTTTCCCATGGTATTTTTCTCCTATAAAAGAAAGCATTGTAACATGAATGTGTGGGGTATTATAGCATTGTAGACAATCTCTGTGATTGTGTGAGAGAGACTATGAGAGCATGAAGAGGAAGTGCAGCGGTTTTGCTGCAGGTTGTAACCCTTCATCTTTCTGGATTGTAATAAAAGGACTGGAAATTTCTTTGTGGATGTATCCCATCGTTTGGGTGAACCACATTATATCTATGTCTCTCTGTAATGTGTTTAATGTGTTTTTCATTTTTTTTAATGATTTAATTGTATATCTTTTATTGCTCTACAGTCCTATTTTCGAACAATTGGTATCAAATCCAAAAGGTCTATTTGGCTGGTAAACTCGTAGGAAAGAAGGGTTCGTGGTTCGAGTGGGAGCAATGGCAGAAGAGGGAAAGTTTAGGGTCTAGAAATTTAATGAGAAAAACTATCAGTTATGGAATATGCAAATGGAGGACTATATGTACCAGAAGAATTTCTACCTGTCATTGGGCGAAAAAGAAAAACAGTCAGCGGATATGAAGGATGAAGAATGGGAGGTTATTGATAGAAAGGCACTAGGAACAACACGGTTGTGCCTAGCTTCATTGGTGGCTTTCAATATTTCAAAAGAAAAAACAACAGAGGG
Source organism: Pseudotsuga menziesii (assembly GCA_001517045.1). Taxonomy (NCBI): domain Eukaryota; kingdom Viridiplantae; phylum Streptophyta; class Pinopsida; order Pinales; family Pinaceae; genus Pseudotsuga; species Pseudotsuga menziesii. The sequence goes on along the minus strand of LPNX010350481.1, from coordinate 50,526 downwards.
CGTGATGAGTGCATTAGGTAAGCTCTGCAAAAATCCCTCGGCTTCCAACAAGGTATTTCTAATGAAGCGTTTATTTAATATGAAGATGTTGGAAGGTGGATTTGTTGCCGATCATTTAAATGAGTTTAATACACTTACCAATTAGTTAAGTTCTGTAAAACTGAACTTTGATGATGAGGTTAGGGCTCTTCTAATCTTGTGTTCATTTTTAGAAAGCTGGAATAGCATATTCATGGATGTAAGTAACTCTGTCCCTAGTTCAAACACTCTTAAGTTTGATGATGTTGTTGGTGTTATTCTTAATGAGGAAATGCAAAGAAAAAGAATAGGTGAGACATCAGGTTATGCGTTGACCATGGAGAGCATAGGGAGACAAAAGGATAGAGGAAAGAAACCAGGTAGCCACGGCAATTCTGGAAAGGGCATATCCAAGTCCAAATTTGAAAAAATAGAGTGCTAGAATTGTGGTAAGAAAGGGCATCTGAAGAAAGACTACAGAGCTCCAAAGAAGAAAGGAGATAAACTGCAAGAGACTACTCAGGAAGAGAATGTAGCAGGTGATGTCGAACAAGATGCTTTGATTCTTTCATTATATAATACTAGTGATTACTGGGTAGTATATTCAGGGGCTTCATGTCATGCTACACCCCATAGGAAATTCTTTCATGATTATGTTCAAGGTGATTTTGGGCATGTGTTATTGGGAGATGATGAACCATATAAAATTGTTGGAAAGGGTAATGTATGGATTAAGTTAAATAATGGAAATGAAATGCTGCTAAAAGATGCAAGGCACATTCCTGATATGAAAAGAAATCTGATGTCAATAGGGCAATTGGGAGATGGTGGTTGTTTGTTTACGTTTGGAGAAATGTGGTGGAAAGTCACTAAAGGATCAATGGTAATAGAAAAAGGAGATAGGATAGGTATGTTATATTTATGTCCTCATAATACTGATTATTCTATCTCTGTAGCTTCCATAGAAATAGGTGCGGCATTGTGGCATCATAGGATTGGCCACATAAGTGAGAAGGGAATGTAGATTCACCACTCAAGGAACCTGCTTCCAGATTTGAAGCAGGTAAGTTTGGAATTTTGTGAGAACTGTGTTTATGGAAAATAGAAGATAGTTATTTTTCTCAGGGTTGAGAAATAAAAGAAGAGCGAAAATTTAGAGCTTGTCCATATAGATGTATGGGGACCAAATCAGGTATAATATCTTGGTGGCTCTCATTATTATGTTACTTTTATTGATGATGCAACTGGAAAAACTTGGGTTTATTGCATTAGATAGAAATTTGATGTGTTTGATACTTTTAAGAAGTGGAAATCTTTGGCTAATAATGAGATAGGAAAAAGGTTGAAATGTCTCAAATCTGATAATGGAGGTGAATACTGCAGCAAGGAGTTTGACAGTTACTATTCACACAATGGGATTTACAGAGAGAAGATAGGTGGGATGGTGGGATTCTAGAGGAGGCATGGACAGGTAAATAGGTAAAATACTCATTTCTAAGAACTTTTGGTTGTGAAGCATTTATCCATATTGATAAACATGATAGAACAAAGCTTGAGGCTAAATCCAAGAAATGTACCTTTATTGGATATGGGGTTGATGATTTTGGTTATTGCTTGTGGGATTATGAAAAATGAAAAATCATTAGGAGTAGAGATGTAGTATTCAATGAAAAGGTCATGTACAAAGATCAGTTGCAAGGAAATAAAGTGGAAAAGAAAAACACATAGTACACAGTGCTTATTGAAATCAAAGAAAATGAAGTTCCAAATGCACTAGAAAATCAAGAGCAGCAGTAGGTACATGAAACTCCTACAACAGGTAAGAAAATATACCCGGTTAAGTAGACCCCCTACAACTGCATTTTTAACTCTAGAAAATCTGGTGTACTCCTCCTATAAGCTGTCATGGACACTGGTGCTACTCTAGGAACAAGTTCAATTGTAAAATCAATGTCTCTCTTTGGAGGAAGCCCTAGAATTTCATCAGGAAAAACATCCCTGAATTCCTGCAATATATGAAAGTCCTCCATCCTAGCATTTTCATTCTTTGTTGCTTCCAAAAAATGGGATGCATACAATCTACAACCTTTCCTACAAAACTTCTTCAACTGCATTGTTGAAATCTGCCTAACAGAAATCACCTTTGGAATGCCTCTTACAACCCTTGGATTTGCTTCTTCATCCATGCATTCAAAATTCTTATTGTAACAGTCAAGCTTAACTTTGTGCACTTCTAACCATTCCGTTCCAATTATAATATCATAGGAACTAAGTGGTTGAACATTCAAGTTTGCATAGGTGACTAACCCATCCATGACTAATGAAATTTTTCCACCACTTCACTAACTATTCTCTTGGTCCCAATGGCTAGTTGAACTAACCCTGATTTGCTATGCTTTATCTTCTTAAAAGAATAAATCTCAATAATTCTAGGAGTGATGTAGATGTGAGTAGATCCAAGGTCAATTAAAACATAAACAAATTTCTCAACAATATTACCTTCAACTTCAACCACTGTTGATTGATGATTTGCTTGACGGTCCTCTAGCGCTGCATAAATTCTAGGGATGATCCTTACTAGTTAACCCATTGTTTCAGCTCCTTGGACGTTGTGAGATTTCCTTACACTCCCATTCTCATGGGGACAGTTCCTGCGCATATGGTTTCCTCCACATCCCCAACATTAGAGTGGGTCTGTGATGTCTTTCAGATCTCTTGGCCTGCCTTCCATCACTCTGGCTAGCATAGTCACAGCTTGTGATGGATGCCTTTTTTTATTTCAGAAGTGAGAAGGTTTGAAACCTTTATTCCTTTAGTCAAAATTCTCATTCCTCTTGTCCTTCCATGGCTTATGGATATATGGTTTTCTTTTGTTCTAATCCTAGCAATACCTAGCCTTCGTTATAGCCTCTTCTAGAGTTCTAGGTTCATTAAACTCAATTCTTTCTTTGTATTAATGAGGTAGTCCACTTAGAAAACAATGGATTTTTACTTTATCATCCCTAATGTACCTAACATACCTCAGCATCTCCAAGAATTTGTTTGCATATTCTTCCATGGTCGGCTGTCCCAATTTTAGCTCATGGAATTCTTTAATCTTGTCATCATAGTACTTGTTAGAAAGGTACTCCTTCTTGAAATACTTATTGAAATGCTTCCACGCAATCTTTCTATCATTTATATTCTTCACTTTCCTGAGGTTCTCCAACCATATGGATTATCTTCCATTCAAATTGAAGATGGCTACCCTTGCCTTCATATTTCTTGAGTAGTCTTGGACTTGGAAATACTTATTCATCCCAAGATGCCAAGCTTCATCTTCTTGACTGGATTTTACCTCACCATTAATGGTAGGAGGCATTTCCTTCTTAAATTCATCACGTGAATGGTTTTGGTAACGTCTCTTCCTCTTATTCTTGTAAGATTAAGAGCTTGAACCCCCAATGGATCCTTTAGACTCATATGATCCACTAGAATACCTTTTTCTTCTTCTGGCACCACTTCTACTTCTTTCCGGATTTACTGCCTGATTCCCAGAATTCATCTTCCTTTGGATGTCTGTCAAACTCTACAACATGGCTGCATTCAACTAGTTCTTCTCTTCTCGAGGTTTAATCATTCTTTCATTATCTTCTTTGTAACTTTGCATCTCCACCCTTAGGCTACTCATGGTGGCTTCAATATCTGGGGGAGTTTCTTGATATATTCTCCCACTGGCTTTTATTTCAGCATTTCCAACTCAAATGTTTTCCCAATATCATCTACCTTGTGCTCATAGGGATCCTGTGCATCATTCATGCTATAGGTTCTCATGGTTGAGCCAAAGACCAACTTTTCCAAACTGCACTATGACTCTGTAAAATGTGTTAATAAACAAATTGTTAGACAATATTAGAATTCAAAAACCACTTACTGTGGAACCAATAGCTCTAAAAACTATTCACTTGGCCCATCCGGGCCCAGTGTTGTAACCATTAGCTCTGAAAACTATTCACTTGGCCCATCTAGGCCCAATGTTGTAACCAATAGTTATGGTACCACAATGTCACATACCCTCTCCTCTACATCAACATATAAGGGAGGAACACGACTACAACTTCTGTTTGATACCACAATGTAGCATCCCCAATGCTCTGATATACCATGATGTCCATGAACCTGGTGTCCATACACTTGGATGATATGCAGAATAATTTAAAACTTCTTATTTATTTCTCTTTAACATAGTCATGGGTCATGTAACATCCTTTAACATTCATTCTTAGGCTCAAAACCCACTGTAATAGTCCTTCCTCCATCAACAGACCCAATACTCTATAACTAGAAAGGTCATTTCTGCATTGAACTCGACCTTTTTGCACTCTGCCTTTTGCATTCCCCCTTCCACCTACCGCTGTGGAATCTAAGAATCGGTAACATAATATGCGACAGATTCATTTAACCATTTTCTACCTTCTGAATTCTGCCTTTCTGCCTTCCACTGTGGAACTTGGGAATTGGAAAATCAACATTCGACGAAGTTATTTAACTACTTTTTGCTTTTCTCCTTCCTCCTTTCTTCCTTCCACTACAGAACTTGAGAATCGGAAAACAAACAAATAGATACCTTGACTTGTGAAATTTCTTCCTTCCACTACGGACCTCAGAAGTCGAGAACTCCATGAAATGATCATTTTTCCTTTTGACTTTCTGCCTCCCGACTTTCGCCTTTCCTCCTTCTATTGTAGACCTCAAAAATATGAAAACCCATGAAATGATCACTTTTTCTTTCTACTTTCCGCCTTCCGAATTTCGGCTTTTCGCCTTCGGCTACAGACCTCGAAAATCAGAAAGTAACTTTTTACCTTGACCTTTTCCCCAATTTCCACCTCCCTCCTTCTTCCTTCAGCATGTGGATTCTCGGGTGCGGAAAACACACTTTTACCTTAGAATTTTTTGGCTCTTTTCCGCTCTCGCATTCCTCCTTCCATAGGCAGATCTAGGGGTGCAAAAAACCATCTTTCTTCCTTTTTTCAACTCCTCTTTCTGCCTCCTGCCCTTCACCTTCCGCAGACATATTCCGGGGTGCGGAAATGCTTAACTCAAATGCATCCTGACTCTATAACCAGGATTCTAGCCTCCATGAAATTTAGCAAAATACATTGAAACCAAATATATATGTAGAAGTAATATGCAAGGACATTTAATCAACAATAAACTCTACTTTATTCTTCAATAAGAATTCAACATAATAACTCATTCATAAGAAATACATTGCAGAAATAATATAACAAAGAATACGTATCTTGAATATGAAGTTGTCTCGCAACTAGCTATGTCGCTACAACATTCCACCCAACCATAGGACAGTTGTTTTCATTAATCTCTCAACACAACTGCCACCCCCAAGGTGGGCATGACTTCCACAAGGAACTACGGAACAATAGGCTCACACATAGCCAGAACACATCAAACACACTCAAGCCAACCTATAGTTGGGTTTATCAGACTATCCAACCAAGCCAATACACAGTTTGGTTTATGAGGCTGCAGGAAAAAAAGACAATAAATTGTTGGGTTTATCAGGATACACAGCCAAGCTAGATAAAAGTTGGGTTTATCAGGATACACAGCCAAGCTAGATAAAAGTTGAGTTTATCATACTGCACACAGTCAAGCCAACATTCACATTAAGGAGCAACTGAGCCAACTAACATATGGGTTTATCAGGCTACATAGCCAAGCCATCACACTATTGGGTTTATCATGCTACTCATCCAAGCCAACATAACAGTTGGGTCTATCAGGATGTCCAACCACATAATAAATTACGAAGCCCAAAATGTATCCTAAATAAGAAAAAGTTAGAGAGAGATAGGAAAAAATGAGAGAGAAAAAGAGAGAATATTATGGTATTTTTTGAATAAATGTTGATCATGAAGTCGGATTGGGGCTCTCTTGGTACCGCTGGAAAGGTCTTGTCGAGGGATACAACTTTCATGTTTTTATCTTTGCGATATTCATCACGGTTTGGATGGGACATTAATTTTTGTAAATCTAGGCATGAGGAATCTTGAAAAGCATCTTTTTAGATATGCTTTATGAAAAGCATCTTCTCAGCATCTTTGAAAAGATGCTTTTCGAGATTCCTTATGCCTAGATTTACAAATATGAACATCTCCGCCAAACCATGAGGAATCTTGTGAAGCTCAAAACACAAAAGTTGTAACCCTCGACAAGACCTTTCCAAAAATATGAATATCATCCCAATCCGACTTTTGGACCCAAAGTTATTAGAAAGATATCGTAATATTCTCTTTTTCTCTCTCATTTTTGCCTATCTCTCTCTAACTTTTTCTTATTTAGGATAAATTGTAGAAGAGGGTAGAATTTTATGCAAGGATTACACATGGCCAAATGTACAAAAACACATAGCCAAGACAACTACAGTTGGGTTTATCAGGCTTCTCATCCAAGCCAATATACAATTGGGTTTATCACGCTGCCCAGCCAAGCCAATATACCATTGGGTTTATCAGGCTGTTGGCCAAGCCAATATACCTTTGGGTTTATGAGGATTCTAAGGCAATGGGAAGGAAGAATGGATAAGCTAGTGGCTCATTCAAGAGCTAGGGACACCTCCACAAGATCTATCTGGCCTAGCATCCACAATACCTACAAACCCAACACAAGGAAGCATCCCCTTCTCTGCTACACACTCCCTCAGGCTATGCCTTCCCTTCCCATGCTCTTTAGGATGTGCATAGAAGATTCACCAGCCACTCTTTTATTTTTGTGAGGTTCCTCTCTGCACTAGGTTTATCAAGCCCATTTGGAATCTCTTCCACTCCTAAGTCTTGCATATAGTTCAGAACCAAACCAGGGTACACATCACAACAAACCACAAGGAGACACAACAAAACAAGGATCCACTTTGTAACACATAAAACCAGGTTTGCATGCCACTATGTAACATAGGAGAAACACTACAAAACAACCCATTCCCTGACTTAGGATAGTGAATAATGAACAACTGATTAGAATAATATTGAATAATGGATCATAATGACCAAGACATACTGGCAAACTACGGATGACGGACTGGGCACGCATCCCCATGAATGCTTTATTCAGAATCAAGAATGTGGATTCCCCATATTGCATGCTACAGGCTGCAGGATGGCTCAGTTGCAAAACTGACTGCCATGCCTTGCTCTTCCCAAGACATTAATCGCCTCAACCACTCTTCTGGAAGAATTGAATGATTGAGTGTAGAGGACAAAAAGGTAGCTGAGGGTTTATGGGTTTCCCCATTGACATTTGGTCTCACCCTATTACTCAAGATTTTGATTAACTCCCCTCCCTATTCCTTTTGAAATCATTCCCTCATCTCTTACGTTGCAGTGCATAGCTAGATGTGGTATTTTATTAAGTTGTATATTTACATTATGAATTCAAAATATAATGTGCCTGACTTAGCACTAACCATCGGCATCAACCTTGATCATCGACACACAAAACACCAAATCAATGGCAAGGCCTTGGACTTGAGCTCCTCGCCATGACTTCAATACAATATATACATCATGTACAATTCTAATACCATGGGGTCAAAACCGGGGTGTTACCGCATATGTCAACTAGTGTTTTTGTAATGGATATGTAAAAGATATTTAAAATATCCTTGATCTTGGTCTTTTCTCCTAGTACATTTTCCTTGAAATTTAAATTAATGTTATCGATACAATATCTATCTTGACTTAGCCTATACCAATGTTTCCCTTTACTTTTTGTCTCTTTATTTAGAAGTAATTTTTGCACACTCGCCTTGTATGCACACTATAATACAAAACACTCACATTCACCTACTTTTGTTGTCATTCCTTGTATATCTATAATATTATATTATCATATCTTATCTCCATCACCACATGATACAAGATGTAGCACACGTTGGGGAAATGATTTGTTTTTATACGTCTATTTGGATGTGTTAATTCCTTTGAGTGTCACTATGACCAATGAAATACTATATAATTCATTCATTATGCTTTGATAGAAGATAATATCAATGCCATATAGACATGTAACTATTTTACTCGTGACCTTATTAGTCTTGATAATAAGATTTGTTTGAGGTTAATATAAACTATATGATGATATTTTGAACTCATTAACACAATTGTCCTATCTCCTAACTAAATAACTAGAATTCGGTCTTTATCCTATTGAGATTGACAATTACCATTTTAACTTGGGTTCCTAATGGATTTTGGGTAGATTGGTTTATAAATTCATTGCAACCATTCATTGTGAATGTTAAGGGTCATGACAGAGGAATAAGCAATCATCAAGTCCCAACAATTGGACTTCATGTTTTCGCAATCCTAAATGTTATATGAAATTCTTCTCAGGTATCCTAGAGAAGATGTTGATCTGACACAACCAAAACCTAGACCAAATGCTGACAATGTGATTGTTTCAGTCGAGAATATTGCAACTAACCACATTGTCACTCAAATGGGACAAATATCCTTAAAATATGATACAATTGCACATGCCAACACCCATAACCATGCTCCCAACCCACCATTCGATGTCCTATTAGTAGAGACATCTAATGAAGAATGAAACGAACATCCTCTAGAGAAGAAAAAATATAAAAACAAGAAAAATGGGAATAAGGGGAAAATAATAAGAAAACAACAACAATAATGATGGAAATAAATAAAGGAAAGAAAAACTCACATTCAAATGGTGTGGATAAGATCATTTAACTCACCAATGTCCCAGATTGGAGGTGTCTCAATTTTTATTAGAACAACATGAATATCCCAAGAAACCAATAGCATTGACCAACCCGTTTCCTCCTACACATTACCAAATGATTATTGGAATTGTCGTGAACTCTACATCCCCGCAAAATGGGAAATCATTGGAGCCTCCTTGCATGGGGGGGACTCAATGGATGCAAATATTTATATGTTCAAATGAGAGGTGAACATCGAAACTAGAGCCTAGAATTATGGGACAAATTCAATATCTTGAGCATGATATTAAAGGATGCTTTTGAGCTTGAAATGATCAATCCTATGCACATTGAAAATCCATCCAATGACACAATTCCTTGCGTATCAAAATGTGTGCTAATCAGACTACATACATTCCAAATGGACATGTTTCCCAAAACTATAGAATAGTGAAAGATTTGGACTAAAATTCATTTGCAATGTCTATGCTAGAAGTTCTCCATAGTTGTCTTATTCAACAGAAAATTCTATTAACAACATTAGGTTATTTATATCCTTTGGACTCTCAACTTATCACATTTGACTTGGATAACTAGAAGCCTCACATACCTCATTCTTCCATGTTTTAAATCTAGGTTTTGGCTAGAGGGTTGAACATTTTTGGGAGTGTGGTGGTGGAAGGGTATTCCACACGTGTTATGTACTTGTTGTGTTGTGAAGGTATAGGCTCTCCATAAACCATTCTTTTGGAAACCATGTTGAAAGTATTCAATGGGAATTTATTTAGGACTCATGGAATTTTTCCACATCTCCCTGTCAAGCTAAGGGAAAAAAACTATGACCCTAGAGGTGGAAGCCATTGATACTCCATTAGATTATAACATCATAATAGGTTGTATTACGAATTATCTGATGACTGTGGTAGTGTCTTTGATTTTTCAAGTGGTATAATTTCCACATAAAAGAATGATTGTTGCAAATATAGACCAATTGTCATTTTCCATTAATGCGTCCATCTAATCTACAAGGATAAGTGTTCCTTTTGTTGAGAATTCCATTATGGTTTTTGAAAACATTGGGAATTCCATTATGTTTTTTAAAAACATTAGAGTGGGGATGTACTCGACCATTATGGTCACTTTCAATATTCCTCCACCAAACCTAAATGATAATGTTTCCCAATACATGTGATCTCCTAAGTCGCGATTAATTCCATGATGAAAGTATGTTACATTAGAACTCCTTATTTTGAATACCCATGTTATCCTCTTAGAGAATTGGATGTAGAAGGCAACCTTTGTATTGATATACTATGAAGAAAGCATATCAAGTTATTTATCTAATATAGGATACTTTGATCGTAACTCTACAACTATGGAAGAGTGTGATTAATATTTCATTCACATTTGGGTAATCAATTAATTACCTTGTCAACGCCTCTTACATTTTGGTTATTCCTTCCTTCCGATGAAGCTATTTTAGAATCCACGTCTTTGAAGGAAAGAATGTGGAAGGATATACACTAATGGGCATCATTGTTTTCTACCACCCATGTTTGAAAACCAAAATAAATATAATAAAAAACTAACTAAAAAAGAGAAGTAATAAAAAATTAAAAAAGAAAAATGAGAAACAATAAAATGTAAAAAAATAATCGCAAATAAAAAAAGATAAATATAAAAATATATATAAAAAATGAAAAAGAAAGAAAAAATTAAATTAAAAGGGGATGTAAATGGGAGGAGATGGGGTAGGTGCGAGGTGGGGGTGACATGGGGCAATGGGTAGGGGGAGTGGATAATGAGTAGGAAAAATGGGTAGTTGGTAGGGAATAAGGGTATGTGGGGTAGGTAGGGAAGGGAAATAGGTGGGGTGGGTGCATGAGGGGTGCAAGAGGGTGGTGAGGATGTTTTAAGAATCACATCCTCATCCAACTCTCTACCCCCTAGCCATCAAACCACCACCATTCGACCATCATATTATATATATATATATATATATATATATATATATATAGAGCCCTAGTGGATGGCATAATATCATATCTATCTCACTAGTGAACCAAAGCCCCATTGGGTTCCCCTTAAATTTTATAGCATGCAAACAAATAAATCTCATGTTTAGATTGTTTAGACTCTAAACTCAACAAATGGTTAAGAAATGAGCCTATATTACACATTGACATAAACAAGATCTTCATTGGGATAAGAGATGAAGGAACATATTATGAAAACCTTTGCAACTAGATTATCTCTTTTTGTCTCGTTGCACAACTCATTCCAGGGATGTCAGCTAGGCCTCAGCCTCAGGCACTCTTTATATATATATACCACCATTCGACCATCATTATATATATATATATATATATATATATATATGTGTGTGTGTGTGTGTGTTTTTTGTGGTTTTTTATAATTTGTTTTTTGTTTTAGGGTTTTGGATTTGTGTAGCTATTGGATGTTAAGGTGACAATGCTAAATAAGTTGTGATTTTAGCCTCGCCAAAAAAGTGGTTCTACTGATATCCACACTTTTTGATTCAAGGTTTTTTTTGGTTGTTTTGACGCCTATAAAAAAATAATAGCATTGTCAAATTCTCATCAAGTTGTATAACTTGTTGATAATTTGGGAATTTAGTGTATAACATTTGGTATCATAATTATTTTCGCTATAATGGATTTTTGTAAAAGTGTTAGATAAATAAATTTTGAATAGCCTCAAAGTACATAGAGAAGTATCTACGTTAAAAAAATTTGGTTCTAGTTCATTATAACTTTGGATTTATAGTATCGCATTAATATTTTGGAATAGGAAAAAAGTTAGTCTCGAAGAAGTTTTCTCGGTAAAATTGTTATGTTTGAAGCTGGAGAGATCTAAATTGAGTTCCACTTATTGGATGGAAAGGAAGATGAACCATCTTTTTGTGGTAAATATTTCAAATGTAGAAAAGGGAAATCAGACATGTGTCAATAAGTACAAGTTTGGTCTCATGAAAGGGAAAAAAATAATATGTTTTGAAAAAGTTAACATAACTAAATATTGACACAATATAATTGGAACAAACCATCTATGGCATTGCAAATAATACATAATAGGGTTCTTGAAATCTTACCATGTGATAAAAACAGGTTTATTTCTAGGAAGGTATTAAAATTGATGTTCAAAAATTAGTGGTGAAATGCTTTGTTTTCCAATATATTAAACGAGAGAACCAACACGCCAGATATTTGATAAGCATTAGTCATACCAAGTCTACACTTGGAATAGGTCTCAATGGATTTGATCACAAGTATACGAAAGTTAGAAGAAAATATATCATCATGGTAGTAACATATCATCTCATAAAGTATGACCATTTATGATATCTTTATTATTCTTTTAAAGAAGGTACAATAGTTGCAATGTGGAAACAATTCAAAATCTACATGGAATCCCCAAGATTATTGTAAGTGATAGAGATTCAATTTTCACTCGTAATTTTTGGAAGAAATTATTTTTCTTTTTTGAGAACTTAAGTGGTTCACATATCCTCTTACCATCCTCAATTTCACGAGAAAACTTAGATTGTGAATAAATAACTAGAAGGGTATATTTGTTCTTTTCATCTGATAAAAAAACAAAATGGGTTAAGTGGTTTCCATTAGTAGAATGGTGGTACAACAAATATTTCCATAGTTCATAAATTAACATTTATGTCACTTTATGGCTATCATCCTCCTTCCATCACATCATACTTGAAAGAGAAATCTAAGGTTCAAGCAGTGGAGGAGCATATAGTGCACCAACAAGAGGTACTCAAACTATTTAAACATAACTTGGCTATATAAAAACATAGGATGGATTAAAAACCATATTAACATTGTAGTAAAAGGAAACTTGAAGTGAGGGAGTGGATATTTTTTATGCTACAACCATACAAACATATGCCGATAAAGCAACAAAACAAAGACAATAAATTAGAACCCAAATTCTATAGTTCCCATAAGGTGTTGTACATGATCGAAAGTATCGATTACAAATTGATTTACCTACATATTCACATGTACATCCAATATTCCATGTTTCTTTCCTAGAAAAGGTAATTGGTGACAAGATCCCAATCCATAATATTTTACTATATATAGATGAAGAAGGCAAATTGATGCAAGATCTTGAAACCATCCTTAATGCAAGGGTCAAGCCATTTTGAAATCGAGCAATTATTGAGTACCTCATCAACTAGAAGAACTTGGAAATAGAAGAGGTGACATGGGAAGATGAGTTCTTCATTTAAAAATATCCAAAGTTCATCAAATGTTGAAGACAACACTTGTATCAAGGGAAGGGGCATTTTAATCCTTAGATATTGTGACATTATAGTTCTTTTCTAATATTTTATTAGTATTGTCTGTATTAGTTGGATACGAGCTTACTTTTAATTGTATGGTTGGATATAATTGTAATTGTACTCTCTATCTCCTATATATATACCAATAAGACATAGTTTTAGGATCATATCACATCGTCATGTGCATTTAATACATTGTAAATGATGTTTCCCCCTCGAAGATGATACCTATTTCATCTCTTTATTTCATTCTCAAGGAATTGGGTTACTCTTTCTTTATACTTTTATGTTGTTTTGGGAATCTGGTGCATAATTGTGAGCAAACTATCACCCCAGGGATGTGCTTGTAATACCATTTCATTTCTTGACTACACGTTTACTCAATAAACATCTTAGTCTTGGTGTTAATCAAATCCTTGGTCAAGTGATTCTCTTCGGCTATTGTTCCTTGAAAATTTTGGTTTGTAAGGGTCCCTCTATTTTTTTAGTGATTTTAACATATGATTTTAACATTCTTTTAGGAATGCTTCCATGTGTTATGTGTCCAACAATAACTAAACTTAATCATCATTCTATGACCTACAACCTCCCAACTATCACTAGGTTTTTGTTCTGTTTTTATCTCTGGTTCATGTTTCTTTCCCCCCTTCAGCTTCTTCAATTCTAACTCTAAATGGTATATTCATTCATATTATTATTCCTTTTTATTTTGTTTTTTTTGGTTCATCTTCTACTACTTATCCCTATCTATCTATCTATCTATCTATCTATCTATCTATCTATCTATCTATCTATCTATATATATATATATATATATATTACTGGTTGTACTACTTTCTTATATGAATTTAGATTTGTGGTCCCAACATGTACTCTCATTATGTGCAATAATATTGTAATGAAGTGTTCTGTCTTCATCACTTCCCATACATCATATCTAAGCTATTAAGTTACGATTTGGAATGTAGCATCATAGTGTGCTATGGTTTTTTCGTTTTGATGTGGGATGTCTTTAACTATGAAAATGTGGATGATTTTTCCTTTGGGTATGAATATACGTATATTAGTTTCTCTATGGTGTATGTCCATGTTTGAAAGGACTCATTTATTTTGCATCTCCAATGCCATCTTAGTAATTTTTGTCAAAGTGTTTTTTTTTAAGAATATCCATTTTTTTAAGTTTGTTTTTCGAGTGTTTTTGTTGGATTGATTTGTGATTGAAAATATGATCATGCACTATATGCACATACTAGTACATTTGGGGCCAATATTCGACAAAATTATCCACTGGGAAGGGAAGACTATTTAAAAAGAGAAGTTAAATATCTAAAAAAATTGTATTTTTTTAAAATCATGGTGTATTTGTTAATTGTTCAATGGTTAATATTCAATAGTTGTTTGTCTAACGAAATTTTTGAAGATTACCCCTTAGTCATTGGAAAACTGACATAAATAAATTTTCGTAGAAAGACCAAAGACTAGGAACATAATTGTTTAACTCTTGCACTGGGTACTTATAATTCCTTCTATGTATAGTAGTTTTTTTTAGTAGCCGAATCTAGGTCTTTCCTGCATGGGTGGGTTAGCGATGAGTATTAGAACCTATTCAAATTTTTATTGATTATGTTTTATAGTTTTTGTTTCTCATACAAGATGATCCCTTGATCGAATAAACTTTAGATTTATAATTGCAACCTTGTTTTGCGGATGCTAGAAAGTTCTCAAAATGGGGCCGATTAGTATGGTGACTATAGGACGTCAGTAATCGCCATATATATTTTGGTAAACACTTCCAGTCTTTATTTATTTAGGTAATCTCTATGTTAGTTCTAGATACGGTCCAATTTTGCATAAACCTCATTGTTTTAACCTATATCTACTGCATAGATATGATTTCTCTCTCTACATTGATGAAGGGATATGTTTCAAATATTTTTTTTTTGATATCTCTATGTTCTCTTTTTTTTTCAGAAGAAAAATAGCTTAGCCTTGATATTCATATGAATCAAAGGATAGTCGTTACATCACAAGATGATCAACAGATCCTACAAGTAGTTGAGAGGAATCAATACAAAGAAACAAATCTAAACTTTCAAAGTCCCAGAACAAAGAACCCCCCTATCTTGGGTACAGAATCAGACATACTATCGGGAATAGAATAATAAACCAAGATGGTTATCCATGGAGGCACTTAGGGGATCAGATAATCATAAGGTGATGACCTTTATCCATGGAGACTAAAGACATCTAAAAACTTGCTTCAATGCCAACAGACATGCAAAAAATCCAGGCAATGTACTATATTAGTGAGAATATAGAAGATCTGAATCTCACCTCCCCCAAGAATACAACCTTCATAGAATTCTAAGAAGGACAATTGCCAGTGGCCAATGAGAGCACTTCCTTGGATAAGCAATTTGCCTTCTTATTTTGTTTTCGGGAGACACGATGAAACTCTAGTGAGAGAAAGGAGGATTTTAGGACAGAAATATTTGCGCACTAGCCTTCCAGATCAAGAGATATGAGAGCAGCTTTATAATTTTCCCGGTTGATAACTACAAAAGATTCATCTAAAATATGAGGAAGGGAATTCCAATTTCAGCAACAAAGTATAGTAAATCCCAAAGGGAAAGTAATTCTGCTCTGGATTTTGTACTATATCCACAGCCTAATTTTAAACAAAAGGTGTGAGATTGATTGATTCGAAGAACAATACCAGCACCACCAATTTTATTCTTTGAGTCTCCATAAAAAAACCATGTGGATATTGGAGATCTAGAAAAGTACCAACCATCCTTGATTTTTTTCTTTTCCTGATCAGAGGATACGAGTTCACCTGGTCCAAGATCCTATAATGGGTAGACTCAACCCCAATTTTCCTACCTTCAAAGATGGAAATATTATGAGTGATCCAAATATTCCAGATGAGAAAACAAGGAAGATGTGAGCTCACCCCATTTTGTTGATACCATTGCTTAATGTTTATGGGGATCGACGAAATCATCCAATTAATTCCCTGGGAAAATAAAATGTTGAGCTGAACTATGATATTTCTTAGAAAAGAACAAGACATGAAGATGTGATTAATAGATTCCTCAGCAATCAAATAGAGACATCATTGGTTCGGGCCAAACAACCCTTTACTTAATAAAATATCCCAAGTGATGATACGGTTTTCCAGAATGAGCCACAAGAATCATTTAAGCTTTAAAGGAATATCAAACTTCCAGATCCAAACCGGTGTTCTATTATTAGTGTGTGGAACTTGAGAAGATATGATAAGTTCATAAGCCAAGGTAGCTGTTACCTCCCCATTTTTTTATTATGCATCCATATTAATGAATCATGGGTATCCTTTAATATGACCCCCCTATGCAACAGGCCTGTGATGTAGTCATCTCATTCTGTCTTCCACCTTCCTCCCATATCCAGGTCCTCGACTTTTAGACATTAAGAGTGCCTTGAGAACCAACTTCCTCATTCCTAGAATTGTTGAGTGTGTATAATCCATAGTCACATAAATATTCACGAATATCCTCAGAGAGTATAAAGGACGAGTTCTATCCTGCAATTGGGTTAACTCCCAACCTGATTTTGTTCCCATCTCCCACTTCCCATCCAATTTTTCTACTAATCCACGAGAGGGATCTCATAAAATTGTTCCAGAAATAGGAAGTGCAACAAACTGAGTAGCTTTGACTTTGTGGCTAGTCCTCCAACAAAATATTTTTGAGGTATTTATTCCTAATAATTTGGTTCCATATTCTCGAACCATTCAAGACTAGCCAGAAGCTCTTTAGTATGATGGAGATTCCAAACCATTCCAGTTTTTTGATGTTCTGTCCACCATAGTCCACAGGTCTAGAGATGGTGTGCCAATCCACTAGATGCATCCTTGAATGACCTTCAGTGCTTCCCCAAAGGAAAGAAAACATACATTAATGCAGACGATTTAGATTGGTCTTAGGTACCCTGGCTAGGGAAAACCAATACACCGGAATTCCAGTAAGCATAGACCAAATATGGGTTAATCTACCTCCCAAGGTGAGAATCATGTACGAACAATGACTATTTTTTTTTCAAAACTCTTAGAAATCCATCTCTAGTCCTTGATGCCATAGCCAGTAAGTTTCAAACGATAACTGAGATACTTGAAGCTCGTATCAATGTGTTCCATTTTGTGTGGAAGAATAACAGAAATGCAGTCTCTGATCTCTGCATCTATTTCATTGAAAATAAAATAATATTTTTCCAAACTTATATACATACCTGAAGTCGTGTAGAAAATGTTCAGAGAGTCATAATAGGCCTACCATTCATTCAAGGATCCAATTCCAAATCATACTACATCATCAACAAAGAGTAAGTGTGTTACTGCTAGTAAGGATGAGACTTTGATACCTTTGATTCTACCTTTTATCTGAGCATCCTTGATAATGAGATTGAGACCTTCCATTACAAGGAAGAAAAGGAGGGGAGAGAGGGGGCATCCCCGTCGTAAGGCTCTAGAAACAACAAAGAACCCTATTGGGTACCATTAATAAGGACCAAAAAAATTAAAGAAACTATACATCCCATAATCTAATTTAGCCCCTCCAGAGGGACGACAATTTGTAAGAGAATAAGTCTCAAGAAGGTCCAATTAACTCTATCAAAGGCTTCCAAGTTTTTTTATTTGATTGAATGGATAATTTCCTAAGTGATCCCCACCATTTCCAGAATTTTCCTTCTTTTGAGAAAACCAAATTGTTCACCTGAGAATGCTTTATCCAGAAAGGAATTTAGACGATTGGCCACAATCTTGGCTATGAGTTTATAAATCAAGTTGCAAAGAGATAATGATCAAAAATCTGCAAAGGTTCCAGGATTTTCATACTTGGGAATTAGGGTGAAGAAAGTAGAGTTTAAAGAATTGTTAACCCTTCCCTCCTTTCTGGAAAGTTCCACTGCACCAAGGAGGTCCTTTCCCACTAACTCAAAGAGCCAGATAAAAAATTCAACAATCCAACCATCACGACCGAGACTCTTTTCCCTTTTAAAACCTTTAAGTGCTCCTTCAACTTCTGCAAGAGAGACCTCTCCAGTGAAGACACCTGCCTCCTCTTTGGAAATGAAAGAGGGAAAAATCTTGATAGCCTTCAGCTGGTCCCTAATATTCATTCCCCCATCATCTTTAAACCTTTCAGAGAATTGTTTTTCTCCCAGAGACTTGATCTGTCTTTCCTCATTCAACAACATTCCATTTTAATTTTGGAGAGCCCAAATTGCATTGAAATTTCTACGAGATGATGTAAATTTGTGGAATAATTTAGTGTTTGCATCCCCCAAATCAATCCAATTTACTCCGCTCTTCAACTTCCAAGTGAGACCCTCATGTACAAACATCTTTTCTGTTTGGTATTTGAGTGTGGGACGGTTTTCAGACTTTTCTTTTGAGAAAATTCCAGAGGGACAGATAGTTAAGAGGGAGAGGATTTCACTATCAATAGCAAATAGAAGACTAGTTCTAATCTTTTTTTGATTCCTCTCACATACCTTTAAATCCCCTTTAAGTCTTTTAATTTTGTAAACCAAACTAGTCATGCCATCAGCATCCGTAGTAGGGAGCTCGAAAAGCCAATTTGACTCCACAACTGGAGAGAAGTTCTCTTCAAGAAGTTAGGACATGTTAAATTTGAAAGGGTAGATGTGTGAGGAGGATAAAGTATTCCATTCCAAACAGATCGTATAGTGGTCTAAGATAATAGAAGGGTGAGACCGAGTTCTATACCTATGTAGGTGAGGTAAAAGTGATTCCAGTGCCAAGAACCTGTCCAGTCTTTTTCTTATGCCATCCTTGTTCGCCCGACCATTCCTCCAGGTAGGACCCAAGCAGGGAGGGGACAGATCTACCATCTTATTGACATCTAGAAACTACGAGAAAAAAGGATCCAGTGAGTCCAAACAGGCTTTAAAATCCAAAATATATGCATCATTGATAGTGAAATTTAAATCACCAGCAAAAATCAAATTAGGTAGGTAAAAAATGCCACCAATCATTGCATTATGCCAGAAGGCTTCTCTCTTTACATAGGTCCCATAGCAATTTAGAAGGGAGAAATCTCTTGGTGATCCCCTAAAAGTGACCTTAACCAGTAAACTATTACAAGTTTCAAAGGCTTTCCAACGAGCGAATAGAGGGGTCCATCCAGTTAACAGACGACCCGAGAGGCTCTTCAAGTATGTTGCACAAAATTCCCAACCAGAAAGGAGTTTGAAAAAATATAGGAGTGCTGGGAAGGGTTCACAGATCATTTGTTATAGAAGAATCATATTTGGGGCAATATCGGAGATAAGGAACAAGAGGGATTTTTTCTTGGCAAGCCCTCCAAAGCCACGAAGGTTAAGAGAGAGAATATTCATAAGGAACCAGATCCTGAGGGTGATGTTGCTATAAGCACCCGTGGAGGAGACACAATGTGAGAGGAGGACGAAGAATCCCTAGCTGTGTTTTTTAACCTTACTGGTAAAGGGGTGTAAGGGAAAAAGCACCTTTCAACCCCGATAGGAAACGAAGTATTTTTTTCTTGGATCTGCAAATGGGTACATTTTCAAACCTTATCGACTCCAAAGGAAGGGTAGAAGGTGAAATAGGGTATTTCTCCTAGAAAATCAAGAGAGTTTTCAACAATGAAGGATCAGAAAAGGAAGGGGAGGTCCTTAGACTTCCAGAAAGAGGGTTGGTTTGAACAAGTGGAGATGAAGAGTTAGCAAGCGGAGGAAAGTCCTCCTCACTAAAGAGGGGGGTCACTAAATCCTATAAGGAAGGAAGGGACAACTAGATGAAAGCACCTAGAGTTAGATCCAAAGAAGGATGGTTCATACCATACAGAGGACATAAAACATCAACATCACTCCAATCAATCGATGGTACCACTCCATATCCTTCAGTAACAACATTGGAAATTTTTGTTGCAGAGATGTGATTCTCCACATGTTGTATAAAAAGAAGTTCCCCTTTTATCCAGTCTTTGTAAAGAGTGCGAGATCTTGAATTATATATACCATTCAGAGACATGGAGGGACCGAAGCCAGCTAAAGGGGAACGAGGAAGAGGCGTCGAGAAACCATACTTTCAGTGCACATAGTTCCATGCAAGAGAGAGGAGTAAGTACGCCGTAAGTGCCCAACTTCACGATAGAAGTTGCAACGATAAGAAACTTTAAGGTAGTCGATTTATTGATTAATCTTGAAATTTCTATATTCCAACTCAATCTTAGCAGAAAGACCTCATGATACATCCATCTCAACCAACACCTTTTCTAATGTTTTATCAAAACACTGCATAAAATCTTTCTCAACAGCAACAAAATGACCTAGCGAATTTGCAACTCCAACCAAAAAATCTTTGTACCATAGGGGAAATGAAAGCGCTGGGAGAAGGACCTGAATGTGCCTCTTCACCACTAGTTCATGAAGTGGTTCGAAGTTGGTATGCCACCTCCTAAGAACCAGTGACCCTTTTTGAATGGTCCATGACAATTTGAGAATAAGGGTGGCATCTTTGTCCTCTAGAAACATGAACACCAACCAGCGGTTTTCCAACAAACTAATAGTAAGAAACTAGTTGAGGAGTGTCTTCCAGTGCAAAGAGGCCCACTCCACCCACTCTTTTTTCTTAAGGAGCAGTACTCCAACCTCCACACCAGAGCTCTACAGTAGAGTGACTCCACCTTCTCCATGTAAACGTCTTTACCCAGTATGTAACTACATTTTGATGTTAGAGCCCTACATTCCTTGGAATGTCATCGAGCATGGAAAGAGGATGATTTTCCATACAATGGAGCACATGTGCCCCTCCTAGGAAAGGTGGTGCGCTGACTGGTGGGGTTTCCATGACACTCAGGAATTTCAGGAGAAACCTTAAGGAAAAACCATCTAGAAAGAAGGGAAAACCCTAGGATAAAGGAAAACCGCCCATGTAAAAGGAAAAAGAAACAATACAATAAAAAACTACCCACCAAATGTAACCGTCAATAGGAAATATTATAAAAAATAGTCACCATTCCCTGTGAAGACAAGAACACTTCACATCAAAAAACCAAACAAAGAGACAGAAGGACGCGAAAAGAGGGGGGGCAATGACAGGTATACTCCTTGACCGACGTAAAAAAAATAGAACAAAAAACCTTACCGAGGTCAACGACCAGTGAATACTAGAAATAGGGAGAACTTTCCCTACGAAGGAAATCCCAGAGCAAGCCACAACTGGAACGTAAAAAAAATAGAACAAAAAACCTTACCGAGGTCAACGACCAGTGAATACTAGAAATAGGGAGAACTTTCCCTACGAAGGAAATACCAGAGCAAGCCACAACTGGATAACTACTTCACTGCTATCTGTTAGTCTGCCACAAAGTAAAATGCATGCGACAAGAAGGGTCAGCAAGGGTCAAGTCTCAGTAGTACTTCCAAATGAATGTAGTAGCCAACAAGAAAGGGTTAATAGTGATAAAATGTTCCTTTCAACAAGAACATAAACCCTAAAAATCCAGGCTTAGTAACTGAGAAAAGAAAACACAAGAGAAAAGGAAGTCCCCACTTTTTTAAAGAACATGGTTGGTACTAAGCCCCCCACGAGGGGGCCGGACTCCATGCATAAGAGGAAGCCCAGTTAAAAAAACACATCGCATAAGGGAGAACCATGACCAAAGAAAGGAAAATAACATAAAAAAACAATAAAACGCATAGGAAAAGAGGGTTCAGGAAGACCAAGACAGAAGCAACATACTGTCGTAGCCACCGTGGTTCAACACCAAAGTGCCAAGCTAGGTTAGGATCACCATCGCACTAGCTATCCCTTGCATGAGTATCAGTTTGATGATAATGCAAGCTACATCATCCCTTTGTTCTCCTATCTGTTATATCAATACCCATTCTAGTATTTTGCGACTCTACTAATTTAGAAAACCATCTTCGAGTTAATACCTTACTTATTGATCGTTGGAGACATCTTAGCATTATCTAAGAATAACCATAAATATTTTATTTATTTATTTGTTGTTCAAGAGTTTACGGGAATTGTAAATCCAAGCACCATAGCCTTAATTATGCCATAGGCATTTTTTCTCTAAGGTCTTGTTTCTAGGCACAATACCCAACTTCTTCGTCCCTCTATCTAATAAGAATGCACGATGATTTTTGACATAGGTGGCTGTTGCTTTGTGACATTCTAGTTTGATTTGTAGTGAGAGAGGCACCCAAGTATGTAGTATCCCTAGGAACCTCAGCCACATGGAAAACAAAAACCATAATTGCAACTAGTAGCCTTTGTAAAAGAGTGTTTAAATGCTTATCCATGGATATTCTTTCCCCAAGCTGCAATCCTCTAGCAAGAAAAATGATAACTAGTGAACTGCATGTATTCAAAAGCTCTTTTAAATCCTACAAATTTTGGTTTGGTCATGGCCCTCATAAAGGAAAAGGGACTTGTAGGCTCCTCTTTCATTGTGGAGTCTTCCAAGAATATCAGAAAGAAAGAGTTGACAAGAATAACTAATAAAACAAAAGAATCCCAATTTCCTATGTGATCCATAGAAAACTATCCATGTCTCTAAATATCGTGTCACTATGAAAGTTTAAATATCTCATCTAGTCACCATGAAACCTATCAATTCATTAAGAATCCATCGCTTTAGGTTGGTCATTTGCAAGTTTGAATAATATTATAATTTGATTATCTGACTATACTGGATTATTGTCCACCTGTAGGCCTTATTATTTCTGATCATAACCTAGGATATACAAGTTTCACCACTATTCCTATCATAATATGTTAAATTATAGTAAGTGAAACCTCATGAGAGTCTGGTACAATCACATAGGAAAGAGCACGAAGGCTCGCTCACACAAAGGAATGGTACAAACCAATTCAATTATCAAGTGAGAGCTGATTACAATATATAGGTGTAGATAGTCACAACAAACCAAATCATACATCCAAGAAAGGTGGATCTGAAACCTCTACATGCTAATCATAAAAAGTACACATCAACCCAATAACTAGATACCTTCCTAGAATTTCTACATTATTCCGACAAAACGACAAACTGGTATGCTTGAACTAATTCATACATACCTATGTGGACCTATGCAAACTAGATATTTAGGAGGTGCATCATATTTTATGACATTTATTGATGATAGATCTAGATACACATGGGTGTACTTCATAAGGAGGAAAGGAGATGTATTTGAATACTTCAAGGAGTTCATAACCATGATCGGAAAGGAAAACAAAAAAATGCATTAAAATCCTCAGATTCGACAATGGTGGTGAATATGTGTCTGGAGCTTTCAAGAAATATTGTAAGGAGAATGGTATCCAACAATAGTTTACAGTATCGCACACTCATCAACAAAATGGGATAGCAGTGTGAAAGAACATAACATTAGTTGAATGTGCACACAACATGCTCCAAGGTAAGCATATTTCAAATGGTTTTGGGGAAGAAGCTGTGAATACTGTTGTATATTTGAAAAATATCAGTCCGACAAAGAAATTAGAATTTCAAACACCATTTGAGGTTTTCAATGGATATAAACCACAAGTTAACCATCTACGAATCTTTGGTTGTATTTCCCACATACCTAAAGATGATAGGAGGAAACTAGATGCTAAATCACTTGAATGTGTCTTTGTTGGGTATTGCAACGATCACAAAGCCTATAAGTTGTTTCACCCTAGCACTCATAAATTAATTGCTAGTAGATATGTGGTGTTCCATGAACATACAAATACAAGTAACAAAACAGAACAAGGGCATACTCTAACTAACAATGATGAATATGTCAAATTAAACTCAATAGTTCAGAAATAACCAACTGTTTCTCTATCATCCACAGAAGCAGAATCCAAAGCCATGTCTAGTGCAACATGTGAAGTTGTCTGGTTGAGGAGGATTCTTGAAGATATTGAAGAAAAACAAGCAGAACCCACAAAAGTACATTGTGACAATCAAAGTGCATTCAAATTGGCACACAATCCAGTTTATCATGCAAGGACAAAACACATTGAATTGTAACATCATTTTATCAAAGAAAAGATTGAGTCTAAGGAAATTGAACTTATTTATTGTAACACAAGTGATAATGTTGCTGACATATTTGCCAAACATGTTGGCAAGATTCACTTTGAAATCCTTGGGCAGAAATCAGGTGTTGTAGAAAATCCATTTCTACATTAAGCGAGTGTGTTGGAATAATGTAGAAATGCTAGGCAGGTATCTAGTTATTGGGTTGATGTGTACTTTCTATGATTAGCATGTAGAGGTTTCAGATCCACCTTTCTTGGATCTATGATTTGGTTTGTTGCGACTATCTACACCCATATATTGTAATCAGTTCTCACTTGATAATTGAATTGGTTTGTACCATTCCTTTATGTGAAGCGAGCCTTCATGCTCTTCCATGTCTACCTTCTAAATTCTAAGTCCTGTAAGACTATTCTCTAACAACCGCATCTTCATAGATTGTGATGATATGGAATCCAAGGAAAAGTGTTGATAATATTAGTTAGATGTATATAATATTTATACACTGTAATAAATTTAAAATGGTGAATTGAGATTAGAATGTATAAATTTGTGATGTTTTATATAGATTAAATTAGTGTAACCAGTTTGGAATATTATTATTATTTAATGTATAGGCTTGTTGAGATTAAGGGGTTTTAGAATAAGTAATTGCAAATGAGAATGGAAAAGGTAAATTAATATTTTTATCTAAAATTTGCAATGGTTTAATTGAGTTTATCATATGTATATTATATACAAATTAGAAGATAATTTGGAGGATAATTATTGTAGTGGGTTTTTATATAAATGGTGCTACCTATATATATATTCTATGTAATGACCCTCCAAGGGGTACAACAAATACAACTAAGGTCATGCATATTTTCCAGTAAATGGATCAAATCTAATCAAATTTAAACATGTATTCAAGGTTCTTTTTATTTCGATCTCCTAATATCCCATAAAACAGTAATTTAAATTTCATCATTGCACATGCATAAAAACCTTAAGATCTGCCTCGATGGTACAACTAGTTTTAATCATTCTAATTCATCAAATAAAAATAATTTTAACAATAATAGAATACTTGTTGATATCGCTAGTTGTTCTCATTTGAGAACGAGACTGAAGGTTGTTTTGTCGTTAGTCCACTGCAGTTGTTAAAATTTTGTATACATACATACATACATACATACACATACACACACACACACACACACACAAAAAAAAAAAAAATTCTCATGATCACTGGAAGGAAGCTAAGCAAGCAAAATCCCAAGAGAAGTTGTTGAGAAATATATATTGCATAAGGTGGCCTCTATGGAGAAAATCACACATTTGGATGGATGCTTGCACCCTTTAACCAATGGCAGAGAGTTGATCCATTGGATGTGTTCACATGGACCTTTTGGTTGGAGTGACATTACATTCCCTTGTTGTATGAGGAGACACATATTTGTATTTCCAGCTTGCATTGTTTGAGATAATTGTGATGCATCATTTTATTGTGAGAAGTTTGGGAATCCTTGTTTGTTGTATGATGCCAATATTCATTGGGGTTGTACATGGGACTCACACCTATGTCATTGCAGCAACAAAATTGTGAGCTTTAGTGCAGGTGTGCATCAGGAACGTTAATAATTTTATGTTGGGTGGGGAATTCTCACACGTTTCCAATTTTTCATTGGGATTTTTCAACTTTCAGTGCGGTGGTTTCATTTCCACATCATGAATTTCATTTTTTGTGATGATAATTTTTATGGTGGTTACTGATGTTTGGGAGGATGCAATTGAGCCATTAGGATCCTAGCCTTCCTTGGAATGATAGCTTTCTAAAAGTTGAAGGAACATTTGGATACTTACACTTGAGGAAATGGGATCCATGCATACTTTTGTCTGAGGAGTTGTGTTGGAAGGAATTCTCATTGAAGGGGATGTAATGCAAGCAATGGGACCCTAGAATTGCTTGTCTTTGGAGAAGCTTTACATGTTGGCTTGATGGAGCAAGTCAAAATTTATTCACATGAATTCATCTATGTGGTATCATGTTTCAATTCTCCTACATGGGGAATGACTTCTTTGGGTGAACCATTTTTGCAACACCTTGGATTGCTTCTGCTTGAGGACAACCAGACTTGGAAGGGGAGGACTGTAATGTCACTTCCTGGAAGGACATTAAATGTTGATCATGTCAAGCACCTAGGGGTTAAAAATTGACTCAATTAAATTACCTAGGGAATTTTGGTTATTAAAATATATGGAGGCATGTATTAGGATAATTTATATAATTTTAATTATTTTATGTAATTAGTTAATTATTGTGTAAAATAATGACATGTGAAAATGACTGTTATGTCAGGAGAGAGAATTAGGTAATCCAACTTGCCTAGGATGAAAAATAGAAATTGTCCAAAAGACTGGCAAAAGCAATCTATCAAAAAAATATGAAAACTGTCGAAAGTAGAGAAAAACAAGTAGTTTTCAAAGAAGGAAATTACATGAAAAGATGTCATACATAAAACAGGAAACTTTAGTCAAGGAGGGTGTAGTTTCTATTTTGGACTGAAGGATACAAACATGGAAACATTACCTAAGATTCATATGTTCTATTTTTCTCAAGGAGTGCTAATTTCCACTTTGGGTAGAGCTATACAAACATAGAAACATTATCTATGACTCTTACTTGTTATTTTTGTCACATACCCCAATTTTGTAAAATAATGTTATTTGTTTTAATTTGGTTCCTAAGACATTATGTTAAATTTAATGCTAAGTAGAAACTAATGACTCAGCAGAGTCAAAAGATATGGAATGCAATTCTGAATATTTTATTTTTAATAAATAAAAAGTGGAGACAACAGCTTGGGAGAGCTATTAATAAGAGTGTTATTGGTCAAACGGTTGGAAGAAACTAGGTGGAGAGCAAAAGACACGTGGAAGCATCCTCAAACACTTCCTATGTTGCAGGTGGCAACTTCCCTATATTTGGGGTCATGATCCCCCAAGAAAGTGGGATCAGAGCAGGTGGCTCAATTAATGACAACTAACCCAAAAATACCTAGGCAATCTTTTAAAAGTACCCAATGTAGAGAGCTGAGGCTGCTCAGATATTTTCCAAGAGAAGAAATATCATTCAGGTGGATTGCACTTCAAGGAATTCATTGGGAAAAAGGGAAAACTGTAAGGAAGGTGTTTGAGAGATAAACTATAGTAACTTGATCTGATACAGCTTGCTAGCTAAGAGAATTGACTAACAAGTTCAGGACTAGTATTGAGTCTCAGGACTAGTGCTTGATTATTTGCTGCACCTAGTTCCAGCCAGGGAGACCAGAGAAAGCTCGGGGGTCCTGAGGAGTCGTTGTTTGAGCGCTCTCCAGGAGTTGGTATGGAGGAACAGCCTCCCATTGCTGTTGTCGACCAAGCTTTAAGAACAAGTTCTGTTATTTATTCATTTATGTGTTATTATCTATGTATGATTGAATGATGCATTGCAGTTTATGATGTAAAAACTTAGAGAATAGAATATCTTAGTTTGTTTAGTAATGGAATTATTCTTAATGAGAAACAAACCCTACCTGTGTTTTTCCCCATCTGGAGCAATCCAGATCGTAATCTAGCACAGGTGGTATATTTAAATGAAGATAGTATGATGTAAATATAGAATAGGAAGTTAGCTTGAATAATAAAATGTTTTCTTTTATCTGTTATCATAAAGAATTTATAACCTGTACATAGAGTAGGGTTAGACCTAGACTGTAAATGTCAGATTATTAGTAAGGGAAAAGAAGCTATATCATTGTATTAACAGTAATATGTCTTAGTAGATAAACAGTTCTTTATACAGCATTCATTTCTCGAATCTTATTACTTATTTTGAAACCAAAAGAAAATGATATATTAGTTAAAATAGAGTAGGGTTAGACCAAATAAAAATGCTTTTCAACTCTACAGTTTATTCCTTCCAGTTATGATAATTAACTATTGAATGTATAGCAACTAAACTGTGAGTAAGAATAACTAAACTTTGATTTAATTCTACAGATAAACTAGTTAGCTTCAGAATTTACTTATGGTTGTTAATGTAACTAATTCATTCAATTATTTATCTAACTAAACTTGAACAAGTTCTATAGATACTAACATGTTCCTTTATAATTTAAAAACAAACACTACAATACATTTTTTTTATAGGAAATAATTGTTGGGCACCGTTTTTGACCCCTTTTTACCTCTTAGATATCTTTTATTTCCTTCATAAAACAACCATATTGAGTAGAAAGCTTTAAAGTTCATCCATAAACCTTGGTTAAAGAGGTATAATGTCATTTCTTGCTAATAAATTGAGTTTTGAGACTTTTTAAGCATTTTAACTAGGATTTTTACTTAGACTACGGGATGTACTAACTTCCCGTATTATCTCCAAGATTGAGCATTTGCAGGACAGCTAGGAGGGAACTGGAGGATAGAGAATGGATCCTTAGTGTCCACAAATGGATGAACATTCAACGGTTAGGTGATGTGGCCTGTACAGATGTCAAGTCAACTTTAGTCAAGGGCGGCCGCCTGTTCTACATCCAGCACAAAAGAAGGAACAGTTTTTTATTTTGTGGAGTCTCACGATTCTGATGAGGATCTCGTTAGCTATGTTCATTAATTAAGTTGCAGAATTATAGCATTTCTACTTGTGTTTCAAATTTGTATAAATCCTTCACAAAACAATGAATAATGATCATGATTTTGGGAAGAACGCATTTGCTTCTGAACTGCGTGGTTTCATTACTGTGTAATCAAATTGATGGTGAATATATTCAGAGTTTAGTTCTGTAAATATTTAACTATGTGTGGAGCAAGGCTTTGGAGGGCCCCCATCGTTGAGTTTTCACACACTTTTACATTGCCGGTGTAGCGATTGGGTGATTGCAGCGATTTCATTCTGGTGCAAGTTATTTAAATT
>LPNX010350481.1:0-13658 GCA_001517045.1 Pseudotsuga menziesii | reverse complement strand
GAGGTAAGCTTAAACCCCTTTTCTTTGCTGGATACTCTGTTTTAGACCAACAAAAATTTCACAAATTCAGAGTATTGTTGTGGAAAAGGAAAATAGAAACTGAGTTAAAGGTTGAAAGGTTCCTGTTTTCCTTTTAAATCCAAAATGTCAGCTAGATTGGAACCAACAACATTTAATCCCAAAGATATTCATGAAAGTTGCCTTGAGATTTTTGCAAATAAGCAGTGGATCAATTTCTTTGAAAACTTTAATGGGCACAATGAGCAAGCTAGTCTAGTTTTTGCTGAGACCTTCGATGGAGAAAGAGTTAGAGTGGGGAATTTGCAATTTAGACTATCAGAAGACATCCTAGCTCAAGTTACTGGTCTGCCACAGCAGGGGGAAAGGTTCTTCAAAACTAAACAGTTTAAAGAGAAAGTATGGATGCCATTTTTATGCAGGTCTGGGGCAGGATCAGTCAATTGGAAAAAAGGAATACCAAGAAGTTGGCTAGTTCATCCATGGGATGAAATAGTTTACATCATTCAGAAATTTATTACTTGTGAAGGCAGATTTAGCATTGTTTACCTTTATCACATCAAGCTGCTACAACATCTAAAGGGTGAATGTGAAATTAATATGCCTTATTTCCTGCTACAAAGTCTAACTAAGATGGCTAAGGCTGTCCAAAGGCGTCCAAAAGACAAGGTAACAAGTCTTTTTCACTGTGGTCTTATTAAAATCATTATCCAGCATGAATTACAAAGGCAGAATTTGACATGGTCAGGATTTTTAGTTCATAATCAATTTGAAGAGTAGGAAGAGTTACGTGAAGAAGGTTCAAAGGAAGATGAACTGTTAATGATAACATACCCTGAGGAAACAAGCTCAAAACCGCCAAAGGGGAAGAAGAAAAAGAAAGAAGTGTTGCTAATTACTGATGATGAGGACAACTCTGAGGCAACAAGCCCAAAACAACCTCAGAGAAGGGTGCAAACTAGAAGTGTGAAGAAGAAGGAAAAACAGTATAAAAAACAAGATCAAATCTTCACCACCTACCAGAGAAAGCCAAGAAGATACAAGAAATCTCAAAGCCAATAAGCATTGGAAGATGAGGAACATATGCAAGCCTTGGGAATTCAAGAAGAAGATCTAGCAGCTGAATTAGCACAGGATATCCAGGACCCTGATGAGGTGATCAAGCAAGCAAAAAGGATCAACCTCTTCCTAGACCAGCAAGAGGAAGAAAAAGAAAAGCATTTTGGACAGAAATTACCCAAAGGTTCAAGCCCTCTTTTCTCATAGCAGCAGGCTATGGAAGAGGAAAAAGAATATTCAGCACAAGAGCATGGAGAATTGGGTATCGATGCAAATTCTGAGCAGTTTCCAATAAAAATGAAGAAAAAGAAAGCTTCCAAAAATAGTAAGGAGATCAAGAGATTGCAGCTTGAAATAGAGGAACTTGAACAAAAGAATGAGAAGCTAAAAGAAGTCAACAGGAAGCTAAAGGTTCAAAGGACACGCATCACTAAACAAGCATATAGATGGTACAAGCAAAGGAAGGTTTACAAGGCTAAGTATGAAAGGTTGAAGATCCTCTATGCATCTCGGGCATTAACAGATGCATCATCACAGACAGAAGACTAGAAGCAGAATAAACAGCAGTAAAATTTTGGTTTTTGAACAGGGTCAAAGTTTTTGGCATGAGGACATGCAGCAGTTTCCTCTTGGGGGAGATGTTGGGCACCGTTTTTGACCCCTTTTTGCCTCTTAGATATCTTTTATTTCCTTCATAAAAAATCCATATTGAGTATAAAGCTTTAAAGTTCATCCATAGACCTTGGTTAAAGAGGTATAATGTCATTGCTTGCTAATAAATTGAGTTTTGAGACTTTTTAAGCATTTTAACTAGGATTTTTACTTAGACTACGGGATGTACTAACTTCCCGTATTATCTCCAAGATTGAGCACTTGCAGGACAGCTAGGAGGGAACTGGAGGACAGAGAATGGATCCTTAGTGTCCACAGATGGATGAACATCCAACGGTTAGGTGATGTGGCCTGTACAGATGTCAAGTCAACTTTAGTCAAGGGCGGCCACCTGTTCTACATCCAGCACAAAAGAAGGAACAGTTTTTGATTTTGTGGAGTCTCACAATTTTGATGAGGATATCGTTAGCTATGTTCATTAATTAAGTTGCAGAATTATAGCATTTCTACTTGTGTTTCGAATTTGTATAAATCCTTCACAAAACAATGAATAATGATCACGATTTTGGGAAGAACACATTTGCTTCTGAACTGCGTGGTTTCATTACTGTGTAATCAAATTGATGGTGAATATATTCAGGGTTTAGTTCTATAAATATTTAACTGTGTGTGGAGCAAGGCTTTGGAGGGCCCCCATCGTTGATTTTTCACACACTTTTACATTGCCGGTGTAGTGATTGGGTGATTGCAGCGATTTCATTCTGGTGCAAGTTATTTAAATCGTGCTATTGGTATGTGTTACCCTATAGTTTCTAGTTTATCAATTGCAGAACAAATTCAGTTAAGTTTTTAATCGATTTTATTAATGCTCTGTTCCTTTCATTTCATGGTTCAAGCTACAATTTCTATCGTCCTGTATATCACTGGCAATATTGGATAAACGTTGTTCATTTACTGGTTAAATGCTGAAGATATTGATGGTTCATACCACGATTTCAGTACATTATATATTGTTGTTTATTTAAATGAGAAGTGTCAAGAAAACAATTATGAATTATGAATAATTTCCCGTAAAGGAATTTAATTGATGATTGTTCATTCAGCGCTGGGAAACTGAGCAGAACCTTGTAGTCTGTATCCGAGGGTTATAGATTTGCTATTTAAATTGTTTTTTTTTTATCTCAGTCATTTTTGCTTTCATAAATCAATTACTGTGTGCTTAAAAAGAAACAAATGAAGTCACCCTTGTAAAAGGATTTTGTATCTGTAAGTTGCAGTATTTTTCATCTGTCAGTAGATTTAATTTACAGTTAGCTAAATTCCAGATAAGTCTAGCCCCTAAGTCCTAAAACCTAGATGTGTCTTGAAGTTTACTGACCCGGATTGATTTAAATTTAAGTTTTGATTCACATTTGTAGATCAGAGCCCAACAATAATATAGACAGTTTGTTATTTTTTCTTTTATGTTATAAATATTAATATTATAATATAAATAGGGTAACTTAGAATACTATCTTATTATACACCTATAAATGGATAATGAATAAAGATAATATATATAATTGTAGGAACAACATTACTTGCAGGTAAATTAACATTCTTACCTCACTATAATAAATATTAAGTAATACACAATTTTATATTTAAAAGATATAACTATCAGTTACACAAATACAACTGCAAGAACATTAAAATACATAAATTCTGGAAGTTAACAAAAATAAAGCAATATTTATAACCTTTTTAGAACATAGTGAGTTAAGGTAAGTTCATATAAAAACATTATACAGTTATCTTAAATAATATACAGGTTAAAAATTAAATAAAATAACTTGCAGGAATCAAGTAACAGAACATAGATATGCTTGATTCACCGAGCTTAAATAACCATTTACACAATACAAATAATAAACCAATAAATTACAGTAGTACATTGTAATATAAAGTAATTTAAAGAAACAGTAAATACAATTGTTTATATAGCCAAGTTAGGGTAAAACCCTAATATATCAAAAATTTATAGCAGAGGTAAAACCAAAGAGTTAAGCTCTTCTAATGCCTCTCGGCTTCAACAAAAAAATTCACAGAGTGAGGCTTAACAACCTTTCTTTCATTTACAGATATAACCACAGTAACAAAAATAAAAACCAAAATTTACAGTCACAGCCTAAGCCGAAGAACCCCGCATAAAGTAAGGGTTTCAACATCCACTAAAAACAGTGAACCAAGTAACCAGGTAAACCAAAAACCACAAGGGTTTTACAAGCCACGGAGACCAACCAGCAAATGTCCCATAAGGGACCAGACAAGGAAGAACAACCATGGGGTATCCAAGGCTTACCCATGAGCAAGCCCTCGCCACAGCCTTGCACCAACCACGCGGAAGGGGACAGGTCAACACCTATGAATCATCAAACACATTGCTGTTAATATCTCATATTTCTTATAAACTGGAACATGTTAAAATAAGAAACGAAGTTATAGTATTTTCTTCTTACCTCAAATCTTAACTGAAGCATAACCACCCACAATCAACAGTACAACTAACAACGCGAGGAGGAGCCAAACCTTCATCTGCCACAGGAGAAACGGAGTTAACCCACGCAGCAGTGACCAGCAAAGTCCAAACGATGGGGAGACAAGCCAAGCAGGTGTGAATGCTTTGGCCGTAACTTTTCCAACTTCAAAAACCACTCTACTAAAAAACCCTAAGACCCAACAAACTCAAGAGGTGAGGCCACGACACTCACTACTGGGCTGTGGGAGATTAAAACACTGCAGTCTGGAGAATTTTGGGAGGAGTGAGCAGCAAAAAACAAACCCTGGAGGAAAACCAACAACCCAGCTCATGCAGAAATCAGTTTGTTATAGTTCATCTCTATAAGCATTCAGGGTGAGCTCACAACGAGCAGGAGGCAAAGTAACGAGCAACCAAGACTACCTGCTGCAAGTAGCAGAGCGACGGGACGAGCAACCAAGACTACCAACACAGTAGCAGAGCGAACGGAGGCCGAAAAAAACGGGGAAGAATAACAAGTTAGGGTTCGTCCATGCTTTATAACGACATAACACTTGGTGGTGATGAGTCCACGTACTCATTAAAATTATTTGCATGCAGTGGGTAAATCCCTATAGTCACTGCGTGCAATCAACCAGCGAATTATCATGCCAATCACTTGATGTTTTGAAGGTTCGGTAAGGTTCGATACTCCCAAGTCAACTACCATTGCACGCTGAAATATAAACAACAGGACAATAGTAATATTGTTAGGTGTTAAAACTCATCAAACGTGTGGGGAAATAATACGACCCATCCATTATACACGATGATTATTCATACCAACGATTATAACTCTATCAAAGATCAAGGTTATAAACTTATGCGACCTTGCATATCATACAAGCAAGGGTTGTATTTATTAGAATATTATAAAACTTTAAACCAAGGATAAACCATAAAATTTGCATGGGTGCGGTCTAGCTATGACCCCTTTGTTTATGCATTGCAAAGTATTCATTCAACTTACAACTATAATTCAATATAAAAGTTATGCCTTAAAGCTCATCAAGGGCAGGGTCAATATTACTACCATTTAATTATACTACCATGATATTCTTTCCTTCAATGGTTATAATTCCATCAAGGTTATGCCTTGTAATGTTTGAACAAAGGAAATCATGAAACCTTCTTATAATAAGATGCCCATCTTGCTAGAATTATCCTAGTTACGCATTGGAGTATTTACATATATATAAACTTTTGAGTTGCAAACAAAAGATGTTAAACATTATAGTATCCTTCAAGTTTGACTATAGATAACCTTTGATGATTTAATAACCATAACTAGACCATATCCTCCGAATAGGTTATGTGTAAAAGAACTCAATGCATCATCACTAATATAATCCCTTTCAATAGCAGCATGTAATAAGGTTGCAATCCCTTCAAACTTCGAAGTTTTGGAAGTAGGAATAGTGGTACATAAACTCCTTATCAATGTACATTACGTTCTTATCACAAGCAGTAACCAAATCCATCATGACATAATTGGTATTTGTACACAATTTAAATTAGACCCTTGACATAATAACTCTGCCATTCTTAGTCTGTATGCAAAGAAAGATTAAGGAGTTTATACACGACGACTATAGTAAAAACTGGTAAACATCGAAGAGTCTAGTACGTAATAAGAACTATAAATTACAACTACTAGAGAGAAAGCAATTGTCATCAATACTGATAGGATTGAATCTCATTTCCATGACGCCTTTAAAAGAATAACGATTTAATAGTTTTACCTCATAAATCATTGGAATCGAATAGCAGTTATATTCTTTTACTGAACTATTTTTTTTGCAACGAACTTATATCTGAATGCTTTAGGATTATTGACAAGCAGCACCGGATCTTCTTACCTGTAAGTCTGTAAGAGCAGGTAAACTTTCTGCGTTAGCTCAAAGCTAAGTAAGCCCCAGATCACCAAGACAGTTCCACCTTGTGGTCGCAAAGAAAAACAAGTTATTAAACTGAAAAAGAATTATTCTATAAGATATACATAATCAAGTAGATAATTCAGTTTACAAAATCATTAACATATAACTAATTAAAACATTTAGTTGACTACGTTAATGAAAATTATCTGTATTTCAAAATTTTAAATTTTTCGGAAATTTTGGGGTTTTGACAATTTTCCTCGAGGAGGGCACATCATTGGACTAGGGTTAGATTTAGCAAGTGGCAACTTGATGAACAGGTGAAGGACTTGCTCAACAAGTCACTCAAGGTTTACTTAAGGGTTCTTTCTACTCCATTATTCAGTTTCGATTGTTAATGTTTTGGTGTTGAATGAAGCTAGGCTTCAAGTCTGAGTGACGAGCCTCAATTCCTTTGAGTGATGCACCCCAAGTCTCCATTCCCTTCTATTCTCTCATATTACATTCATTAATGCAAATCACACATTAGGAAAGGAGAAGCCATCTAAGATTCAACTCAAGCTCTGATAATATCCATGCATCCATTGATGTTGAGCTCCAGTGAATGAAGCTTTGCTTACACTCACAGATGAGTGTCGGGTGCTAGTTCTGGGCCCCCAATTCTTAGTTTTGACACCATTTGAGGAGATCAACTCTTCAACTCTTCTTATGAGATTCTTAGATCTATCATCATGTTCTAATATCTTCATTACAATAAAAATTCTTTCTGAAAGAGCCATCATGTTGAACTGTCATGAGAGAAGTCGTCTAGTGCCCATTTAATGGGTATTTTGTCAGTTTGATGCATTAAATATGATGTAATGACCATGACAAGTATATATGAGTTATATGATGCCTAACATATTTCATATAAATCTATGTGGATCATTAGTTTCAAGTCTGATAAATGTCATATTCAAAATCAGTCATTATTTACATACCCTTGCTCATTGACTAGTTTTATAGTTTTTAGTATTACTGATGATCTCTGTAAATCCATTTAGTGTTCTGTAAGTTTTTGTAGGTTTTTAATTCACCCCATAACCCAACCTAACTATCAGATTAAGAATTCGTTGGGGTCGTACTATGTTTGAGTATCCACTTCTACGTAGGATTTCCAGAGGCCAAACTACTAGGTTTTTTCCAAACCACACCAAACTTCCTCAAATTGTTTCAAATATGTTCCAAACCTATTAAAATATTATTGGATTCCTAATACATGACCGATAATTTATCTCAGCCTTTCATAAGCCTTGGTTGATTGAAAGTGATGGTTCAATCTCAGTTTGCATCGGTTGGGACACCCAGAAGCCTAGGAGTAGACTTCAAGAGAGTTGATGTTCGAAACATAAAAGGGACCAA
This sequence comes from Pseudotsuga menziesii, assembly GCA_001517045.1. Lineage (NCBI taxonomy): Eukaryota > Viridiplantae > Streptophyta > Pinopsida > Pinales > Pinaceae > Pseudotsuga > Pseudotsuga menziesii. The sequence continues at coordinate 6,134 of LPNX010350481.1, read as the reverse complement.
CATACAAGTGCTTAGGTATCTGAACTCTCTCTATCCAAATATTTCCTTTGTTTGCTTCCCTTGGCCCTCTGTCATTTCCAGTTTTGCTAGTACTGTATGTGTTATGCATTGCACAAAGAAAGTGATTGATCTTAATGTAAGAATTTTTATTTCACATTTAATTATATCAACAGTAGATTTAGTATTCTAATCTGATATCAAATTAGGGTTATTACATTTCATTGAATATGAGATTTTGTGTCTAAAATAGGGGCCAAACTCATTGTTGGTGACTCCCCTAAGATTTAAATTTGTATCCTTTTAAACCCTTGAAGGTCACATTCATGGTCTTCATGAAAGGGTGTCTCAATATGCATGAAACTCGGTGTGTTTTAATTACCTTGGGTACGATCCCCTACTTGAAATTAATTCAAAGAATGGGAGATGTATCCTCTTAAGGATTCCCCTTTCTCATTACAATATCGTAGTGGTTTTTTTATCAAGTTGTAATTGTGTTTGGTGTCTTCTTGTGGGAGATCTCTACTAGGGGATCCCCGAGTTGTAGTTGTAGGTTGAGGATTTATGAATAATAGATGAATCTCTTTGTGTTATGGGAAGTCTCCTAGTCACCACTCATAAGAGCTATGAAATATATTAAAAGGTAATAAATCCTATCCAGTGCTCATTTTTGGTTCAGAATTAGTCCAAGAAGCTAGAAAAGTTGACGAACTGTCTTCTTTTTGGCTCACTAATTTTGTTGTTCTTTCAATTTGGGGAATAACCGACAACCTAGGATCTAGGAGATATATGTTGAGAATACCATGTCATGTTCCTCAAGATAGAATTTGGGGATAGGTGAAGTGTAGAACGATATATTAGGGATATCAAAATCAGGATGAAAAGGTTAAATTCTCGAATGGAGGGTGTTAAAGCAACAATAAATCAAACTTCATTACACATGACCCATTAGGATTCAAGAGTTGATGAATAGGAGAGTAAAGTTGGGTAGCAGGGGGTCAAATAGAAAAGTTGGGTAATTATTATAAATATGAAATGTTGTTGGTTGTTACATAGGGCGATAATTTGCAAAACTCTGTGTTGGTTGGCACCAGGCTAAACACAGAGCACTCTATCTAACATAATATAGTAACAATGGTGGAAGTGATTGGTTCTCAAGGTTTGGTGAAAGATGAACAGGTCCTAGATGAAGCACTCAATGACCATTTCTTTCATTCAAACTCTTTTAATGGGATATTAAAAAATTAACCATCAATGTTGATTCCATTTGGTTTGAAATGGATCAAATGAATGTAGTGTGAATTAATTTGGAAAATAAACAAGGCTAAATAATATATAAAATAAAATGCAATGCAAAGTTCAATAAGGTGAAGGAAAATACAATAATGAATTAATTAAGATAAAATAATAGAATAGGAAAGGGAAAAAAATGGGGGATGGGAACTGAAATGTTAATCACGACTTTTTATTACCCTAACTCTCTTATATCTCCTTGTAATGAGTCTATCAAAAGGATTTTTGTTGGCAAGGAAGGAGGATGCACTAGAGTCATGTGTTGCATTTGTAACAAGAAATTTTCTAATTAAATTAAGTAACCTTAGTCCATTTTCCCATTTAGGTTTTTAATATAATTTTGCTACCACTCATCAATTAATGTTCAAAAGAAAATTGTAGATGGAGTTGTGCAAAAATGTATAGTAAGATTTCTCAATGGTTTTCTAGCCATACCGATCAAAAGGTAAAATTTTGAAACCATGAGGTAAGACATGTGTCACACCTCATCCATTGGGGTGAGTTGTAGAAAGTGCTTCATAATAAAATTATTCCCATCCTCACTAATATGGAAAAATATAATTTATTACAATGAATAAATAACTCCAACTACCTATCACTTATACATAAACACATAACTAACTATTAATGACGAAAGGGAAGAGTTAGAAATCTCCCATCATTTTTTGTCATCATTCCTGATGGCATACTTTATTCCTCCCAACTTGAGGAGCATGTGTGATTGTCATTTTGAGTGTGTCAATTCCAAATCATACATAAAACAAGGTAAGATCAATTAAGTTTATCAATGCACATTTTTCTAAAATAATTCTATATTCTTAGTCCACTTTTTAAAAATAATTCTAGATTTTTAGTTCTTTTTATATTAATAATTTTATTATATTAGAATAAAAACACAAAATATTTTATTAATAAAATAATAAAAATACATTGAAAATTATTCGAAGAAACATCTTCGGATGAAGTCCAAGTTGTAACATAATATTTTATGATTCGACTATACCTTACAAGAGTTGTAACATAATATTTTATGATTCGACTCTACCTTACAAGATAAACAGATAAACGGACTAGGTACTAGTGTAGCTGAAATAAGAAAAAAAATGGAAGCATATCTATAGCTGCTTCCTTTGTCACTTACAGCGAAACATATCTATAGCTGCTTCCTTTGTCACTTACAGCGTGTCACAAGCTGTTGGCGCAAAGGAGAGGACGCTCTTTTCGTTGTCGTAAAGTATATGGTAATTCTGGTGCTGGACATTGCCTATTGTGGAGAAATCACTGGTGGGCAACATTGCAAGGCACACAACGTCACTAGTGGTATCGGGGAATAACTAGTTCTCTTTCGGCACATCGTAATCTGCTCCCTTGAAATGGAATGTCATGGCGGGAAAGCTCGGATTTGAAGAGCCCGATTGGTCAAAGCTCGGATTTGAAAAGCCCGACCTGTGGGAGATTAATCGATGAGTTCATCGCTGTCTTCACAGCATCATAAGCACTCTGCCAGGAAAGTGAATGTCGTTCCAGAGTCTATGATAACTCCGCCCGAGCCATTAGATCGAATATCAACAGTACCAGCAGGGATGTCCAATGATTGCCCGGACACACTGATCCCCTCCAGTGAAAGATAATAGTAAGTCTTTGAACCTCCTTGAAGGATATAAGGTGTCGAACTGACATTGGCGGCGTTCAAGCTTAACCATCTTACCTATAAACAAAGGGCTGGTTTTCGAAGGAGAATCAGTACGAGAGACAAGACAGTAAGAAAACTTATTGCCTACGGAAGGGGCCAGCTGTGATACCAAGGATAGAGCACCTCGACCGAAACCTACTAATCCACCTACTTGTTTGAAGACACTTCCTTGACTGTCATGGCTGCAACCAAAGGCGATTTGGGGAAGCGATTGAGAAGAAAGAGAAAAGGTCTCGTTTGAAAGGATCCCCTGCGTACTGCTCTTGTCAGTATAAGCGTACAGGTATTGACAGTCTCCATCACTGTCGCAAGAAGACTGCGGCCGAAGATCTTGGCACAGAGAACTTTGGCAAGGGAGCTTACTGTAAGTTGAGGACGATGAAGGATCATATATTGAATCACTAGAGCAATCAGTACAGGGCTTGCACTTGGTCCACACTAAGTCACTGCCGGTGTCCAGAATTGCAGAAAAGGGTAAAGCTGGCGTACCAATTGAAATCTCCATGAGATATTCTCCATTTCCTCGGCTTACTGGACTCTGGATATCTTTCATTTGAGCATCATCCTGCAATTTGTCTACAGAATACATGGAGTACTGCAGCTTTTCAAGTCTCTCTTTACTGCGTTGGACTGCACGTTTCATGCGCTCAGTGGATGTAGTATTTGCGGGGAGCAGTGAATCTATATGCACGAGATCTACTCTAAATCCATTCAGCGACTGAACGGAATTTGACGCATCCATGCATTCCATCAAACTAAGAAATACATACAGCAATAACAAAAGAATAGGCGTAAGCTGCCGTTTGTGGGTAGCAGCAGGAGATGTAGAAACTGATTTTGCAGCCATATCGATTATTTGGCAACATAAACAATAAGATGACGAAGGGAAAACATGTCCTACTGCACTCGACGGTATAATTGTATTTATATTGATTGGAGCTCGCGAGTCTGTTTCATCATCACTACATGATTTTTTATCTTCGATCCCACCAACGACCCCTAGCTTGTAATCTAGCCTGTTGACCATTCCATTATGTATGTAAAATGGATGGCTCAGTCAATTTCAGCCCTTCCATGGTTTTTATGGTAGTAACGGTGTCACACTGGTGCCATCATCAACGTGTTTTGCTCTACCCATTCCAATCCATTCCTTTCCGTGACTTTTCCTTTGCTATTATTGTAATCTCTGTCCACACTTTCTCCTCCCGCGATATAGAATTTTTATGATTTGAGTTTGCCGAAATCCATTCCTTTCAACGACTTTTCCTTTGCTATTATTTTAATCTCTGTCTACACTTCCTCGTCCCGCGATATTTTTAAGATTTGAGTCTGCCGTTCATGATATACAAAGAGAGAGAGAGCAGAAACAAGAAAAATATATACAATTTCAATTCATGGACAAATGCTTGGTCACAAGTTGTTGGCGCAAAGGAGAAGACATTTCTACTGCACTCCACGGCACGGCATTGTAATCATATTGATTGGATGTGGCGAGTCTGTCTCATTATATAATGGTATAATTTTTTTTGTTTTCCATCCCACCACCTTGTAATCTAATCTGATGTAATATTGTAAAATGGGTGATTGAATTAATCTGAACCATTCCATTTGTTTCATGGATTTTTCATTAATCTTATGACTCGATTTGAGTGGTTGCAAAGAGAAATATCAAAGTCTTTGTCTCTATACTTTTGCATTGGAAAGTGTCTCTCTTTCATTATTTGTGGAAACTTGCAAGGAAACCTTGTCAAACACTTTGTCTTATACTTTTGCATTGGAAAGTCTTTCTTTCATTATTTGTGTTAACTTGCAAGGAAACCTTGTCAAACACTTTGTCTCATTCTCATTATTATTGCATTGGAAAGTATCTGACCTCTTCAAAGTCTTTGTCTCTATACGAATAGGATCAAAGTAGAAATAAGTCTTTGTCTCATAAGAATAGGATCAAAGTAGAAGGAGAATAGAATCAAAGTAGAAATAGAAATCCAAAGATTTTTTCTACATTCAATTTTGTAAATAAAATTGAATCAGAGTAAAATTAATTTTGTAAGTAAAATTAAAAACATTTTATCAATTTTTTTTTTACTTTTAATTATGTCATTTAATTATATTATCTTAAAATTTCTGAGTTGGATTCCTTCTTTGGATTCCAATTAAATAATGACTTTGGATTCCTTCTTTTATCGAAATCATTTTCACAATTTGTGGAAAACCTATTCATCTTATCTCTAATATGTTGGAGGTATTGGTTTATATAATTCTTTCAATGTTTTTAACTCACGAGTTATGGTTTACTTGGAATCCATTTCCATAATCTGTTACAAAGTCCACCCACCATTGACATGTCGGTAGTAGAATTTTCAGAACAGATGCGTTGCACGGTAATGAAATATAAAAAACAAAAGTGGAGATAAGAACTTCCATTAGAATAGAAATAATAACTACTCTAATCTAGGATAGTGGAGATTGAAAGATTGAACTTCCCATGAAAGGGTATGATACTCACTATTCTAATATGGCTAAAGATTTAACTTGAACTTCCTTTAAAATACAACATTATAATTTTTCAATGCAATTTATTATTATAATATTATACATTTTTATGGTGTTATTTTTAGGATTGCTATGTAATATAATTTTTTCTAAGAAAACTTAAGTGTAACATTTTTATGGTGTTATTTTTAGTATTGCTATGTAATATAATTTTTTCTAAAAAAACTTAAGTGTAATGATGTTTTGAAACGTTGAATTTTCATATCTTTCCTCATGTAATACAAAAATAAAAGTTTATATAAATATAATAAACAAAGAAACATAACTATTAAACAAAGCACACACATAATGAAAAAGGATGTTTGTGGTGGAAACCTTTAAATATGCTTCTTCACAAGCAATGCCTAAATAACCATGACCTAGTCAAATTTACTTAACAAGGGGAGATGACCACAACAAAAATCAAAATTTCCATCTTAAAAATTAAATATAAAGAGAATATATATGTGTATGCCTGGGCACATTTAATTACTAAGCATTTCCTCAAGCTTTTTGTTAGAGATAATGTAGAAATGCATCCTAGTTCATAGGATCTGATCCATTATTCTTGGATCTAGTTTGGTTTGGGTTTACCTATAAATGTAATGTTTATTCAGTA
>LPNX010350469.1:0-16551 GCA_001517045.1 Pseudotsuga menziesii | reverse complement strand
GAGAGAGAGAGAGAGAGAGAGAGAGAGAGAGAGAGAGAGGGAGAGAGATAAGGAGGTGATTATAGGTAGGGAGAGGAGGGGTGTTGGGGTAGAAAAAGAGATAGAGATCAAGGATTTTATGGGTGTGGGGAGGAGGGAATTTGTAAAGAGAGGGAGAGGGGGAGAGGGGGCGATTATAAGAAGTCACAAGGAGGGGGTTTAGTATAAGAGGTGGTAGTAGAGGTGTGGGTGTGTGTGTGTGTGAGAGAGAGAGAGAGAGAGAGAGAGAGATTGGGGTGTTACAAAGTAGGAGGAGAGTGAGAGGGGCGGGAGTTATGTGTAGGTGTAGGAGTAAAGGGTTGAGAGAGAGAGGGGGCGAGTAGTGGGGAGTTGGGGTAGGGATCAAGAGAGGCGATAGGCATAGGGAGATGAGTTGTTGGGGGGGTTTGAGAGAGAGAGAGAGAGGAGGGAAGTTGCAAAGAGATAGAGAGAGGGGGGAGGGTGTTGATTAGAGAAAATCAGGTAAAGGGGTGTTAGTATAAGGGTTAGTAGTATGGGGGTAAGTGTGTGTGAGAAAGAGAGAGAGAGATAATTTCAAAGGAGGTGATTAGGGGTAGTTGAGAGAAAGTGATCATGATGAGGAGTGTTAGGCATATCAAGAGAGAGAGGTAGAGAAAGGGGGGATGGGGTTAAGATAGAGAGGGGAGGTTCATGATAGAGGGAGTAGGAGGGGGGATAGGAAAAGAGATAAGGGTGACTATAAGTAGAGAGATGTTAGGGGTAGAGAGAGAGAGAGAGATGATGGGATGAGGCAGTTTGGGGTAGAGAAGGAGATCAAGATAAAGGAGTTTAAGGGTGTGGGTGAGAGGAGGTGTTGTACAGGAATAAACACCTTATAACCGAAGGTCTAGGGTTACCAACATACTCATGAAACTTGCAGGAAATCGACTCTAGAGTGTAGTAAAGGAAATAGGAGGATAGAAAAGACTCATTTGATACATGACGGTTGATCCTAGCTTGTCCTCTTCCGCTCTGCTTCTCCTCCAAAGCCTTTAGGGATGCTTCTCCTTCACCTGTCAAGAATCAATCCTTCAAATACAATATGATACATATATATAAATGGGTTAGATAAATCATATACAGAATGCTGAAACATAAATATTTATCAAACCACAATATATGAGAGACATTCAAGACACATATGGAAGAAGGATTCTATTTATTAACAATAATGAAAGAGTTGATATTACAAGCCAATGCCTGAGACAAGGACTCCTCTACAACCAAAGAATTATAAGTTCCACTGCTCCAAATACTTCTGTATGAACTCCACCAGCATAACCCTCCCCAAGGCCTGTATTTATACTTGGTGAAATAAGGAAGTTTCGAAGGTTAAGGAGGTTGAGACAGTTAAGGTGATTAAGGTTAAGTGCTTAACTAATCTCAAGTAATCACACGTTTTTATTTTAAATGTCAAAGAAAGGTGTAAGCGGGTATCAATACTGGAAACTCGCGTATGACATGCGAGTTACTCTAAGAGTAGCCCACGTACAAATCTATACGTGAGATGCAATAACTGAAACTCACGTACAACATGCGAGTTGCATATAATAAGAGTCGCATACAGGACTTGACATATTTAAAAGGTAAAAATAACCAGCTAGATGGATGATGAATGTAGTTCTTAATAAGCCCATCTATAGTGTTTTTTGGCAACCCTCAATCCATAAATGTCCTTTTGTGTGCCAACATAGCGGATGTCAGCACTTGGACGAAGAGGTTCCATTCAGGTGAATAACAGATGCCCCCTAATGTGTGAGGTCAGAGGGAAGCGATGGCCAAAATACATTATAATCTTTATCTTTGGAGAACTCAGAAATCCAATGGAGTAGAGAGAGTACCTGGAACAAATACATAGTAATGCCATATACAAAGTTACATCTGAGGATGCTATGTTCAATTTACTAGAACACTAGCTCCTTTACAATATTTGAGTACATCATATGATACGGGTATGAAAACACGTATATTACAAAGGTGGATCGAAGCCACAATATACAATAATGATGAGTCTTCAAAGATCTAGAAGCTGTGTATATGAATAGAACATAATATTGTGCAACATAGTCTATAGGTGAGGAACTAAGGTCTTCATAAATAATACCAAAGAACCAGTACAATCTAATCCATGTGAATAAGGGTAAGTTGAAGTCGAACATGGAAAGGATTCAACAGTTTGTCAATCAATAGGTGATAATCGACAACTGAAGCAAAGGAATTCACCAATGATGAAAGTGAATCCTGAGGTACAAACATCAAAAATCGAGGTCTTCGTCATCAGGAAGTACTGAAATGGAAACATGCTGTGAGAAGGAAGGCAATAGATCCTCCAACGGATCACATGAGTGGCTAGGAACTGGGAAAAGGAAGGGAGACACAATAGATAATAGATATAACAATGATGGGATCAGGCTATAGATCAGACATTGGATAAAGTCCTTGAATAATGAAAAAAACATAGAGATGACCCAAGGCAGTGTTTAACTTATATATAGAACAACTAGACCTATCTATCATGTAGGAGACATGATCAGATTCCCCAGGTATAACAGACAAGAGGAGGAGTAAGAAACTCAAAGTAATAGCTGAATGGAAAAGTAATCACTGAAACATGGATATCGGAAAACAAAGAGTGCTATGTTCAAGGAGGACATGCTACCATTACTGAAAATAAGAGAAAACTTCTTCCTTACCTTCCCTGTTAAATTTTAACGAGTCCAGGAAAGTTAACTCAGATCCCTCTTAATTTTTTAACAAGCTTGAAGAGACAAGAAAATAATGTTTGATAGTGTCACTGATTCGTGGATTTAATGAGCCCAAACTAGTACATGCTCAGTTGATGTTTTCACATTTAGAGAGTCTGAAAACTCTGAAGAAGACTCCAGGGGGGTCCTTTTTCATCCAATTTAGTATCCTGAGGCCGAAAAAGTATAAAACATACCACATAAGAACTCTCATAACTTCCATAGAAGAAAATGTGAACCTTTTTCGTACTTATTCAGGGAGGTCCGAAAAAGGTTAAATTACCACCTACCCAACGCTCCTTCCAGAACAACATAAAATAGCTTGAGTTTTACGAATGTGAAGGAAAGCAAGATCAATCGAAAAGATCCATTTGGTTACGAGAAATGGGGCTTACAACAATAAACTCATTGCTTTTTTCTTAAGTGTTTAACGAGCATGACAAAGACACAAAGTACACTTGGAATGTTTTTCATGTTTGGGTCCAGAGCATGAAAAAGAGAAAACTAAGCTCAAATTGGGTGTTCATTTTCCATAAATTTAGTCCCTCAGGTCCGGAAAAGTGATAAACCTATACCTGAGAATACTCTTCTCAATTCAAAAAGAAAAAAGAGAGATCCTTTCTCGTATTATTCTGCATGGTCCGAGAAAGAGATAACCTACCACCAATGCGGATGCCCGTTCACATATTCTTAATGAGATTTAATGGACAAGTTAACTCGGCAGTCAAGTCTATTTTGAAGAATTCAGACCTGGGCCTAAAGAAACTCCATAAGGGCGGGGAGTCCTATAAAGGGATAGTTTGTAAAAAGAGATTCAAAAGAAGCTCTATTTGGCGTGTAAAATATCTAAAAAGAGACCCCAATACCTGAAACAGTTGCGGCATGAGCACCAAAGGACAACATAGGCTTAGAAGAAGGATACTCATGAAAAAGGGTCCTATCCATGGAAGAAAAATGGTAAAAAACAGGGAACTAATGGTTAATGATACCATAGTCCGTGGCAAAAGGTTGTTTGCTAAGGTTAATGTGGATTGAATAAAAGGTGCCAAAAATGTATTGAAAATGACAAAACCACCCTATTGGAGCAACAACACTTTGTAATAGTGAAAAACCCGTTCCAAAGCATAAAGAAATATGGTATTAGTTGAATGAAATTTCAAACTATATAAAAAGACCCACTTAAAGAAATATAATTTCTATAAATAGTTGAAACATCAAACAAAACTCACCATTTGAACTTTTGAGCCATAAAAAGCAAGTTTGACCTTCTACCTTTGTTCGATCATTGTGGACATTTGAACCGACGAAATCAAATTCGGCAAGTTGGAGGTAAGCCTACACCCTGAGCTCTTCATTTTGATCCAAGCAATTATGAATTTTGAGTCTTAATTCCATCATTAAAAGCATCCTAATGATGGCATGACGCATATGTGGGTTGACGGTGTGCAGAATCATGTATATGCGTTCTGTACGCAAGTTTCCTATATAGACAGTCGCGTACAGTATGTGACATGTCTAAATAGACAGTCATGTGTGCTGCGTGAAGGACAAAAGGCTAAAAATAGTAAAAAAAAATTGAATTTTTAGATGGAATTACTGAATCAAATTACTTGTTTTGCTAGGTGAAAATATGGTTCTGGAATGGAGGGAAAGGGAGCATGAAATAATGGACCAAGCAGTGCTCCAAAGTGTGCCCACTATACATGCATTGCGAACAAGTGGGTTACTAAAATTCTTTTGCACATCACCCATGCGGGCCAATTTCTGCATACTTGAGTTCATGGTAAATTATTGGGATCATGACTTGGGGATGTTCAACCTACAGGGTGAAACCTTGGAGATTACCACTGAGCACATGTATTTCATAACTGGTCTATCACATCGAGGAGCACCGGTTAACCTAGAGGGCACTGGCAGGGGTGGTGACCCCTTAAGTGTCCAAAACTATATAGATGTATTTTGCACACCGGGCACTCAAAAGAGAGGGAGTTGCGTCCCTGTTGTACATATCAATGAATTTACTCTACAGGTACTTGCTAGCACCATCATGAGGATTTTAGGATCCTCTTCTTTACATTTGGATACACGAAACCAAATGAGGCTGGCAGTTGACTGTTTCTGCGGTGCTCGGGAGTTGTCCCTATCATGAAGAGACAATTGTCCGATTGCAATAGAGGAAGGAAAATTTTTTTTGGTTATGTGAGCATATTAGTGGCCTTCTTTTTCGAGAGAGTACCAGCATTGAGCCCTACCATACCTCTACAGGTCAGATCTCCACGTCAGTCGAGGCTGAGCAGGTGGGGAGACATCTTCCTCCGTCAAGGAGGATGAGACACAGTACATAGTGTATATGATGATGATTTCTATACCTAGTGGGAACGATAGCTACCAGCACTGGAGTAGTTTCCATATGCCGGTATGGACTTTCGAGGTGACCCAGACCTTGTCCTCCCTCTAGGAGGAGCATGGGGAAAGCTAGGTAAATAATTTTTAAATTTTATCATTTTTCAAATTTTTATGAATTTTAAAATAATATATATATATATACATATGTACAAGTATTAATCCTATAAATTTATCAAAATGTAGATATTGGACTAGTTCGCCTTGAAGGGAACCCACGCATGTTTGTTCGTCCTATCATAGGTGAAGACCCGGGACTGATCAGGGTTCTAGAGGGGAAGCTGGCCAGGCTGACCTAAAGAGTAACTACCTTGCGAATAGAGCATATCCCGACTGCCATGCAGGAGTTCATAGTTGGAGTTCCACCAGTCTGGCTATGTCTATTCAGGTGAGTGGTCAGAGCGGTACTTGTATATATAGAGGCTGTAGAGGCTGCTGAAGCCGAGGAGGCTGAGGAAGCCAGGGTGCAGAGGGACCATGGGGACCAAAGTGGTCCTAGTGACCAAGGTGGTCCTGTGTAGATCTAGGACATTTTGATGGACTACGATCCACATTTTTGTATATTTTGTATATGGAGGGATCAGACTTGACCTATCGATAAACATATATTTTACATATATATATATTGTTTGGTGACGGCTTATTTACAAATGTTTTTCATATGTATGATGTATATCTTTATAAAATATGTGTGAGATGCCAATCTAAAATGTAATTAGCATATGCATCAGTCAATGAATTCTGATTTTGTGGAATATTATTGAATGTAATAACCTCAAAATGTCTTTCCAATAAATGAATTTGCATGAACTGACGTAATAAAATAGGATTTTGTACCTGATAAGCCCGGTTGAGTTGGGAAACCACTAACTGAGAGTCCAGATGGACCTCAAGCTGGGTAATACCACGTGAAAAAGCATCCCATAGGAGCTCAATTACAGCCCTATACTCAACAACATTATTAGAAGAAGGACCTAGACAAGTGCCTCTCGTGGCAACAAGTTGTCCTGAGGGAGAATAAATAACCCATGCTGCCGAAGCTAGGTTACAAGTGTGACAGCTGGCGCCATCATCGAACCCTATATACCTTTCAGAAGACATCTGCAACAACCAGCAGATAGTATAAAAAACAAAATCGACAACCTAATGTACATAAAAATACATACAATAAAAATACAAGAAAAGTGCTAAGCCTAAGCATAGTACTTCTTCAGGTAGAGCCCATTTCTAGGCTCAGGCAGCTTGTTCCCATCAAAATCAACTAACTCATATGTGCCATTACTCAATAATTTTGACACAACATAAGGTCCTAACCACATAGCCTTGAATTTTCCTGCCCCCAGGGGTTCTTTGTCTTGGTCCCAAAGCAAGACAAGTTCCCCCTCAGAGAAAACCCTAGGTTTGACCGATTTATCATCCTGAGTTTTGACCCTATTTTTATGATCTTGATTAGCAGTCAACGCATCTCTACGTTGTTCATCAAGGTGTTGTAAATGTACTAGACGTTCCTCAAGCTCAGTCATATCAGGTAACACATGAATGGCTATCTTTAGAGATGGGATTTCACACTCAATCAGAGTAACTGCTTCCACTCCATGAACGAGTTGGAAAGGGGAGAAACCCATAGCAGTTTTTACGTTGGTTTGGTAGGCCCAAAGAGCAGGATATAGAATGATGTGCCAGTTAGAGCGGGCTGCATCAATTGTAAGTTTAAGGATATTTTTTAAATTTTTGTTGACAACATCAACCTGACCGTTTTCCTGTGGATAGTATGAAGATGAATGTTCTTGTCTGAATCCGAGCATAGTAGTTAGTTCCATCATCATGTTATTTTGAAAATGACTGCCATGGTCAGTGACAATCACTTTGGGTATACCAAACCGTGCGATAATCTGATTGAATACAAAGAAAGCTGTTGTTTCCCCATCAACTTTAAAAGTAGGCATTGCCTCTGCCCATTTTGTAAAATAGTCAATAGCGACAATGATGTATTTATGCCCTCCAGCCGAGGCTGGGTTGCATGTCATGTAATCGACCCCCCATTTCATGAAGGGGCCTACCGAGACAATGGGAAATAATGGAGCAGGATGTGACCACATTTTCCTAGTGTAAATATGACACGAATGATAGCGCTTCACTTCTTCCACACAATCTTTAAAGATCATGGGCCAGAAATAACCGACATGTAATATCTTTTGGGCCATTGCTAACCCACCCCCACACACTCTACTATGGGAATCATTCAGGACAATCTCTACTTCCTCATGGGTAAGGAAACGACGTAATACAGAATCTACCCCTTGTCGATATAAGGTATCTCCTATAATGAGGTAGTTCTTCGCATGAATGCGTAATTTACGCCGTTCTTCCCTTGAGGAAGCTACAGGGTACTTCAAATTTTGGAGATATATAAGAATATCTCCATACCAAGGATCAGAGGTGGATATCAAGAAGATGTGCTCATCTAGGAATGAGTCATTTTCAATCACTACATCTTCTTCAGTAGGAAATTATGCTATAAGTTCAACAAAAACTAAGGACTTATTAGACTTGGCGGACTGGAAATCCAAGTCAAACTCTTGGAGAATGACTATCCATTTGTTAAATTCCCCCCCAACAATACATTGGGATAAAATATATTGGAATGGATTCACATCCGCCACTACTGTGGTGGCCCTCAGTAAAATGTAGTGACGTAACCTCTGCACAGCATAAACAGCTGCTAAGGCTAATTTTTCAATGTGGGATTATCTAAGTTCAGGTCCATCCAAAGAACGGCTAAGATAATAAATTACATGCTCTACAAGCTTATCGTCCTCCTGGACTAGTACTACCCCAATGGTCGACTCCGACGCAGCCATATATAATATAAAATCCCTAGAATATTCTAGTGGATGTAATAAGGGTGCCGACAGCAAAGCTTTTTTCAATGCCTCAAAAGCAAGTTGTGCGGTTTCATCCCATACAAATGGGGTGTCCTGTTTGAGCAGGCGCATGAAACCTTTAGTAATATTGGCATAGTTAACAATAAAACGTCGAAGAAAATTAGACTTTCCTTGCAGGATTTGAAGTTGCCTGAGGGAACGAGGAGGAGGCAGATTTACAATGGCCTCAACTTTTAATGGATCCACCTGGATGCCTCTACTAGAGACAATGAACCCAAGTAATCTTCCTGACTCAACACAGAATACACACTTGTGGGGATTCAATCAAATTTTATAATATCTGCATCTTTCAAATATCAACCGTAAATGATCTGGATGTTGGATCCTCTTACAATAATGTGCGGGAAGATCATCAAGGTATGGTTCGACAATGGCTTTAATGTCATGAAAAGAAAAGTTCATAGCCTGTTGAAAGGTTTCCCCAACATTTTTCAATCCAAAGGGCATTTTCTTATACGCGAAGGTACCCCAAGGACAAATGAAAGCAATTTTATGTTGGTCTTCCAGTTTTATTTGAATTTGATTGTATCCGAAGAAGCCATCCATAAAGGAAAACAACCCACTTCCCACACATGCATCTATGATCTGGTCTATAAATGGTGTGGGATAGTTGTCCTTAGGACAAGCTTTATTGAGGTCTCTAAATTATGTATAGACGTGAATAGTCCCTTGATTCTTATCAACAGGAACAGGGTTGGATACCCATTCAGTCAAATCTATGGGATAGATAAAACCAGCCTTCAACAGCTTTTCAACTTCTGCCTTCATAGCCACTGCTTTGCGCGGGTTAACAGGTCTTAACTTTTGTCAAACTGGCTTGGCATCAGGATATGTTCGGATTTCATGTTCAACAATAGATGGATCTATGCCTGGAATCTCCTTATATGACCAGGAAAAGATATCGCAGAATTCCTTGAAAAGGGTAGTATAGATGGTAATCTCTTTAGGAGAGCAGTTTGCACCTATATATATGTTTTCCATGACATCAGGGTTCATAGAGATGTTAATAGGTATAGTGGCAGAAATATTTGCCATATTCACCTCGGCAAGCATTCCTTCCCTAGGCAATGGATTGATAGGTATATCAACATCTTCTGACAGTCTCAAACGAAACTATTGATTTTCTATTCTGCTTAGTTCTGGAAGAAAATAGGATCGATGATGAATATCCTCACAAATGTTACCATGTCCACTCATGGCTTCCAGAATGGCTTCATCAGAAGGTAAAACCATGCCTAAACAATCTATAGAGTGCGAAGAGTTTTCTGCCCATGCGGGCAAATAGACTTCTTCCAGATCATCCGATACTGTTAGAGGATCTGGAATGGGATCAATAGTGGCTTGAGTGATAGCTTGATAAGTGACCTCCACTATCGATAAGGGCACTTTCGGTTCATGAGGGGTTGGGAGAACCCAAGGATTAGTCCTATCGACAACCATAGCTATGGACTTCCCCACACTAGTAGAACCAATATAATTAACCGGGGCTGGAAGATCAAATGTTCCCATCAATGATGTGTACATTCCAGCCCCCAAGCTCTGTGTAGAAGGTTTGACCTGATCAACCAATGGCACAGTGGACTCATTAGACTCTAAACGACCTTTTCAGGTAAAATCAAGTTGGTATATAGTAACCAACTTTCCCTCATGTGGAAAAACCACTACACGAAAGATGATTGACAGAATAGCGGACATCGCATAAGTCCAGTTCCTTCCTAGAAGCAAATTGTAGTCCAAAGGAGCATCAATCACTTCTACTTCAACAGACACTACTTTTCCTGCCAACTTAATTTCAAAATCCAGTAGGATACCATGCAGACAGAAGGATCTTCCATCAAAAGCAGTAAGCAAAGTGTTTGATGGGACCAGCTCTGGGGATCCAAGAGATTTCCAACAGGTCAAGGACATAACACATGTAGAAGCACCTTCATCAACAACTACCCTTCCATTGGTCTTACCACCATGGATGACATCTATTAATAAGGCTATAGGGTAAGGAAGGAAAATTTTAACATCAGACAAATGAAATTTCACCATGAGACTCAAAGAGTCCATGCTACCTAAATCTACTAAGAGAGCATCCCGCTGGGCATGAAAACTCTGTAACACCTCTAAAGATGACATTGCACATGGGGTTTGAGATAAATTTTCAACCATGGAGTAGTTTGAAACAGCTCTAGCATTAGGGTTATGCAAGGTCTTCTTGAAGACACCTTTTGGTATCTTCAACATAGTTTCAGCAGGCTTCTCTATTGTGAGAGGGTTAGAAGTTTCACCTACAACTTTACCCTTCTCAAGAGTCTCTTTCTCATAATTTTTATTCCTTGTCTGCAAAAAAGTGGAAGATCAAACCATGTTGATATAGTTTGGGTCAGGGGCATTTTGAGTGCCCCCTGCTACATTAGAAGCTGAAGCAGAGTTCTGTCCTTGGGGAAAAGGATCCTTTAGGACAACCGGTTGTTGAGCTTTAAGCAGCTTCTGGGCTTGATCCATAAGGGGACAAAGGTGAGTAATTTGGTCCTTGTGGCACAACTTACATGGGAACTTGACCTTCTTATTTTCTTTCTTGCCCTGATTAGCATTGTTCGTGGGATTTTGCTTGTTTTGATTTCCATCTCCCTTCTTTCCTTTATTTTTCTTCCCGCTGGGCTGCTGATTACCCTTCTGAGAGGTTTATGCAAAAACATTTGCAGTCTGGGGGGAGGTGGAAACCTTTTCTTCCTCCACCATAGACTGCTTGATGGACAACTGATGAAGTTGCTTAGCCAAAGATTCTATAGTGGGAGAGTTAATGGACTCAACCACACAATTGACATGGGGTCTAGGCTTAGGCTTCTCCGCATCGTGCGTAGGCATCGGTTCCTCAGGGATGATCTCATACAAGATCCCATATTGTGAATAAATCAATCCAGTTGCTGGGCCCTGAGAATGGCTTCTTCTTCATTCGTCACTCCAGAGGTGGATACGTCTGTAGATATGTAGGGCAACAGGGATTTAAGGAACCACTCTAAAAGGAACTCAGGAGGAATAATGGCTTTTATAAGGATCTTTCGCCTCCTCCACTCTTGGATGTGATCCAAGATGTGGGTAGCCTTGTTATGCCTAAAGGTAGAAAACAAGTCCATTCTGAAATCATATCGGACTGGAAGCTGAAAGTGCCAAGTCCCAGAAACTACTGAAAGCAGTAGAAGGAAATTCGATATACCATTTTTCCGCAGTACCTATTAAGGTTATCTGGAACATCCTCAACCTAACTGAATCTTCATTTAGAGAATTCGAAGAACACAATAAATGGAATGTGGTGGCATGAGCCCTAGGATCTTCACCAAATTTTCCTTTGAACTTAGGGATGTCTGATGGGAATTTGGTGGGAACAGGTGGCCACAAAGGGTCATGCCTCACCAGGTCATTCATCAATTTTGACAAATCTGGAAAGTATAAAGTTTCCAGGAATGGAATCTTGGGTCGAACCAGGGTAGTAAATGTGCCAGCCTAGGGATTAGAGGAACCTGCCCCCAAATTCCCATGGGTGAAATTGGGGTTTCCCCCTGCCACCGGTTGCGAAGTGGGTAGATTACTCTGAAACAGATTCCATCCGTAAGCTACAGGATTGTGTGTGGGAGGTGCAGTATAATAAGTTTGGGCCATCCCCATAGAAATAGGGGTCTGAAAGATAGGAGCCGGTATCCCTCCGCTGAACAAAGAAAAGGGAGAGCTCGTAAACAGGACCGAAATTGGAGTTTGGAAATTTTCCCCATAAGAGGTATTGTTCCCAAACTACACTCCTACATAGGAAGGTGATGGGCCTACGTATGGAGAGGATGGGGGAATGTTCCCCCCATTCCAAGGAAACCCTTGGACAAACGCCAAGGATCCTACTGGACCGCTCTAGGTAGTATATGGAAAGGAATAAGGAATAGTAGGTATACTGGGAATCCCAGTAACCATATCACTAGAAGTACCTGCTAGGTTTGAGTGAACCGGTGGTTGAACCACCTGGCTCGTTGGAGTCAAAGGTGTAGAAGGTATACTAGATCTAGGGGCACTTACCGGGGGAGGTACTACCCCTTCAATAGGAATGGCTGAGGTGAACACAAAAGGACTTTCTTCCACAGAAGACATGATCCTACCCACAGGGACACTTAAAATAGGTGAATCAAAAGGTCTAACCTGAACGATCACTGGATCATTTAAATCAGTCAAGGGGGTGTTAAAATTCCTTGCAAACTCTTCAGTCTACAATTATTCTATCTCAACTATATTAAGATCAAAATGGTTAGCTATAAGTTCTGGTTCACCTAGAACTTCACTTATCCCTACCGGTTCAAATGAACTATCCGTGTCCAATATCCTCCTTTGGGGTGGACATGGAGGCTCCAATGTGACGAGAGGAGGAAGGTTTCTCAACCTTCTTGACCTTCTAATAGGTTGGTCCTCCATTATTGAAAATTTGACAAATCACACCCTAAGGCCAACTAAACACAAGAAAAACCACAGAGCATACATTATAAAAATCCTAAAGCCTCAAACAATCAAACAAGGGTGAAAGATGTACTTTCTCGAAGAAAGCTGATGAACGATTACTTGGCGTCCATGAAGTGGTTCTTAGGCACAAGTAGAGGAATCACCCAACCACCCTCCTACACTTACAACAAGGGTTACCTTCCAAGCCTTTTCAAGGTGAACCAGAAATAGCCTTTCGGTTTACCTAGGTATGAACCCTAAATGTCAAGAGACTAAAGGCTACCTTAGCTATACCAACAGTCTAGGGGGACAGTCACAAGCCTGACTCATACACATGGGTAGGGTAGATGAGCCCGAAACTCTGTCTAGGATAGAATCCCCAGATGCGTAAAAGTCCTGATTTACGTTTTGACAAGGAATCAGAGGGTTATCTCCTCAGTCCATGCCTCCACGCGGCCTCGTGCTTGACTCCCGTTTGAGAGGAGCTTCCCAGATACAATCGATAAAGTCAAGGACTTACCTAAAGAAATGTCCACTACATTTGAATTTTAAAACTTATGGGAAGTTTACACTTCCTATCCCACAAGTCTAGCCTAAGCTAGTAGGTGAAAGGCCCCTAAAAACAAAAAATTACTAGTAAATTTTAATTATTGCGTTCATTTTAAAGGGTTGTTTCTTACTCAGAAGGAAATAGAGTTATGTACTTATGGTGTTTTTGACTCGATAAGAAATAAATAAAAGTAAAGGTGTATTTTTCAAAGGAAATTACCACTATTAAAACAAACTTCTTTTTTTTGTAAATATATATTGATGAACTAATGCAATCGATACAAGAAACTAAGCCTATATTTTTTGTAGTTTTTGAGATTATATTTTAAAACTAAAATGAAAACTACTTATGCAAAAGAAAATGCAAAAGCTTGACAATGTTTTTCTTTTCACTTTTAAACTTGCTCAAACTCTACCATGCACCTAAAATGCACTAAACTTCAGTAAACTTGGATCTAATCAATTGTATAAAAACAACAAACTGAAGTAAACGAGGCTAATAGAACCAAGAAACAACCAACAAAGGGAGAATATGAACCCTAGCTTGGGTATACACAATGACAAAAAATCACTGCAAACGCATAAAGGCAAGTGAAAAACCAACCATCATCAAAAGACAGACTAGAAAAACAATGCCCAAGACCTTGATCACTGATCTGGATAGAGACACTTCAACCTATAACCCAACATGCCAATCTACTTCAGCATGCAAACAGAAAACAATCCAAGCAAAATAAACCCAAGGGATTTCAAAAAAGCACAAAGTGTGGTCACCAAAGGTCTTCAGACAAATAGCACAGTATTCATAAAGAAATCCAACTAACAAACAGGAATTACACAAAGAGAGGGACAAGCAAACCCAATCCTAAAAAATCCCTATTTCCAGGCTTGTATGTGACTGTATATAAGGGTAACTCGTGTACTATACGTGACTATCCAAGAGAGCAACCCGTGTATGGAAACCTCTGTACGCGACTGTGTAGAAGAGAAACCCGTGTATGGAAACATCTGTACGCGACTGTGTAGAAGAGAAACCCGTGTACAGGTACAAATTTTTTCTCAAAAAATAATAAAAATCCACAATACTTTCAAACACTGTGATAAGTATGAACCAAGATAAAAAACCACACACAAACTTCAAAGCAAAGATTGGTCAGGGGTGACAGAAACAACCTACAATAGTCTGGGCTCCCCAGTGGAATCGCCAATTCTGTTGTACAGGAATAAACACCTTATAACTGAAGGTCTGGGGTTACCAACATACTCATGAAACTTGCAGGAAATCGACTCTAGAGTGCAGTAAAGGAAATAGGAGGATAGAAAAGACTCACCTGATACACGATGGTTGATCCTGGCTTATCCTCTTCTGCTCTGCTTCTTCTCCAAAGCCTTCAGGGATGCTTCTCCTTCACCTGTCAAGAGTCAATCCTCCAAATACTAGATGATACATATATATAAATGGGTTAGATAAATCATATATAGAATGCTGAAACATAAATATTTATCAAACCACAATATATGAGAGACATTCAAGACACATATGGAAGAAGGATTCTCTTTATTAACAATAATGAAAGAGTTGAGATTACAACCCAACGCCTAAGACAAGGACTCCTCTGCAACCAAAGGATTCTGAGTTCCACTGCTCCAAAGACTTCTGTATGAACTCCACTAGCATAACTTTGATCTCCAAGTGTATCTATTTAACACCCTCCCCAAGGCCTGTATTTATACTAGGTGAAATAAGGCAATTTCGAAGGTTGAGGAGGTTGAGACAGTTAAGGTGATTAAGGTTAAGTGCTTAACTAATCTCAAGTAATTGCGAGTTTTTATTTTAAATGTCAAAGAAAGGTGTACGCGGGTATCAATACTGGCAACTCGTGTATGACACGTGAGTTTCTCTAAGGGTAACCCGCGTACAAATCTGTACGCGAGATGCAATAACCGACACTCACGTACAACACGTGAGTTGCATATAATAAGAGTCGCGTATAGGACTTGACATATTTAAAAGGTAAAAATAACCAGCTGGATGGATGATGAATGTAGTTCTTAATAAGCCCATCTATAGTGTTTTTGGGCAACCCTCAATCCATAAATGTCCTTTTGTGTGCCAACATAGCGGATGTCGGCACTCGGACAGAGAGGTGCCATTCAGGTGAATAACAGGAGGGAAGTTACACACACACACATAGTGAGTGAGAGAGAGAGAGTTTCAGTGGTGCTAGGGAGTAGGGGGAGAGAGATGGGGGTGGGAGTTCTGGGTAGGTATAGAAGTAAATGGTTGAGAGAGAGAGGGGTGAGAAGTGGGGAGTAAGGGTAGGAATAAATAAAGGTGGTATGGATAGGGTTATGAGATATCAGGGGGTTGGTGAGAGATAGAGAGATGTGAGTAGTGGGGAGTTGGGGTTTGGAAAAAGAGAGGTGGTAGAAATAGGGTGAATGGGATTAGGGGTTTGGTGGATGTGCATGTGCAAGAGAGAGAGAGAGAGAGATAATTCCAATGGGGTGATTAAGGGTAGGGAGATGAGAGGGTTGGGTAAGAGAAAGGGATAAATATGAGGAGTGTTAGGTGTTTGGGGAGGAGTAGGGAAGTTTGAGACAAAGGGGGTATACTTAAGAATGTGTGGGTGTGGGGCATGGAGAGAGAGAAAGAGAGAGAGATAATGGGGGATCATTGGGCTAGAGAGATGGAGGTTTATGGATGAAGTTAGTAAGAGGTGGGATAAGGAGAGAACTGGGTTATGAATAAAGAGATAGAGGTTAGGTTTAGAGAGAAAGATGTTAGGGGTAGAGAGAGATGAGTGGGTGATTATGGGTTGGGGTAAGAGTAGGGTTGGGGTAGATATGTATATAAAGATAAAGGATTTTGGGGGTTTGGAGAGGAGGATGGCAGAGAGAGAGAGAGGATATTTAGTGTTAGGGGGGATGGGGATTATAAGATATAGAGGGAGAGGGGCGTAAGGGTTTTTGGAGAGAGAGAGAGAGAGAAAGAGAGAGAATATTTAGTGGTAGGGGGATGGGGTTATAAGAGATAGAAATAGATGGGGGTAAGGGTTCTAGGAGAGAGAGGGAGATAGATAGAGAGAGATGGGGGTTGGTTAGTGGTAGGAGTAGGAGAGAGGGGGGGAAGGTAAGGGAGAGAGAGATCTGAGGGGGGTTAGGGGAGAGAAAGAGATAAAGATATCAAGGGTTAGGAATTTGGGGAGTATGGTAGTTAGAGAGAAGTATGATATAGTTGATTAGTGTACATATAATTAACATTTATAGGACTTTGGTGTTAGGTTCCATAATATTTATAGTGACATGTGGTTAAGGGAGGGGGAGTAGGAAAGAGGGACAGGGGTTCTAGGTGTAGAAGGGAGAGGAGGGTTAGGAATAATGAGAGAGGGGGAGAGAGAGAGGGG
>LPNX010350460.1:36058-47237 GCA_001517045.1 Pseudotsuga menziesii | reverse complement strand
GAAATTCTATTGGTTCTTGAATTCCAACTCACAAAAACTTATTTTGGCACGTTTTCTTATAAGGCCCATTTTAGACCCCAAATTTCCTCTAATGAATGTGGAAGGACTCGATCTTAAGGTACATGAACCAGTAACTGTACCACGAATGACTGACATGCAAAGTCAAGATAACTGAGGAATGGCTGACTGAGGTTTCAACTTCCTTCGAACAAGATCATAACGATGCATGGTGATTTAATAAAGGAAGCATAGACTCGATATACAAATCTGGGACATCTCTGCGACATAGGAGGCATCGACAGAGGTGCCATGGGGACTGGAAGCTTAACCAGTCGGTGGAGATAAAATCAGATAAACAAGTACAGCTCCTAAATTCAAACTATAAACCAAACCATCGGATGTGATATACAGTGCTCTATTCGAAGGTGACATGACTCGACAGCTGCCAAAAGACAACATTCCTTGTCCGGATTTTTGGTTTTTTAATTTTTTTTTTCGACTTTTTCAAATATTTAAAAAGCTTGAAAAATAATAAAACTACTTTATAGTTACAGACTAGGAGGAGACAAGTGTCATAATATGCAAACAAACTAGTTCCAAGTAGTGGAACATACCTGTTGCCGCCTTACACATACCTGGGTCACGTGGCATAAATCTTCGAGCCACTCGGTGTGTCCTTGGGGACAAGTCTCAAGTCAAGGTTGTCACCTTGTTCTTGACTCCTCCGTTAAAGCTCAACTCCTAATGAAGCCGAGGGGGGTAGACCCTATTTAGTTACTAAGGCTAATTACTTAGTATGGTGATGTTAAACTGAATGAATTACTTAGGATTTTGAAAATTAACCAAAAACAACCATAGATGACAAGATACAAAATGAGCGCACGAAAGCACAATGCTGAGACACAATATATATATACAACAAGAAAATAGCGAGTGCCTTAAAATGGAGGCAAAATAAAGTCAATGTACTTGCATGTGATTGGAGTGATTAAGTGGATCATATAATCTTTTTATATATTAATTTTTCGAAATTACAAGTGTTGATATATTTCCAAATAAAATAAATAATTAATCAATAATAGTAATAATAATTAAATATAAGAATAAATTATAATATAATAATTAAATATAAGAATAAATTAATTAATTGTAATATAATATTTAAATAAATGAAAATATGGTATTACTTTTTAATAAAAATAATATTAAAATTAAAGTAAAACTATGAATATTTAAAACCACTAATTAGTAATAATTAAACATGATATTTAACTTATAATAATAATAAAAAATCATATACAAGCTAAAATAATATAAGAAATGTAATAAAGAAAATCATATACAAGCATATGCTAAGTTGTTATAAATAATAAAATAAAATTGTATATTTGGAAATATTATTATTTAATTATAATATTATAGTATATTATAAAGATTTTTTTGATGGTTGTTTATCAAAGAGTTGCATTTATTCGAAAATATGCTAACATAGTTTATCATTCCCGAGAATTAAGGTATTGTGAGAATTACATGTCTAGACAAACTATTACATAGTCAATACATAAGGGCTCAATAAGGGCATCATGCCACTTAGAAGAATTGAACCTAGATGGAGATGGTAACAATCATTCATTTTAAACACCCAAACTATATCCAATGGACAATATAGTACTAAGAATTATTATATCCATGGTACATATCAATGTTAAAAAATAAAATTATTAATCTTTTGATGTTATATATGGCTATTAAGGACTATACTATTTTTTGCTATTATATTAATCAAAGAAAAATATTTACATCTGCATATCAGCCTTATAATCTTCTTCCTTCTTACATTTATATACTTCAATCCATGAAAATACTAATAAGCTAATCGTTTTAACAAAAAGTATGAAAAATATCTAAAAAGTTATGAGCGACTCAAACCCATCCAACATTTAGACCAATTCTATAAAGTTTATCTCCCCTTCATGAGTCATTGTACCTTCCAAATTTTTTTGAAAACTTAAGTATTGAAATTTTAGAGAAATGACATTTTTTGAAAGAGTATATGCCCTCGAATTAAAATTCCTGGAAATATGCTTGAAAGAGATATGGTTGAAAGATCTTCTTATATATTGAACTTTTTGCCACCAATGGTTTAGTGACAACACCTCAGTATTAAAAAATACATTCATAAAGTCTATTAAAACTTTGGATTCTCCAAAAATTATAATATCAAATAGTCTATATAAGCAACAAATTGAAGAAGGCCATATAAACTCAATAGCTTAGCCTTAGTATTGGATCCCGAACCTCCACCCATACTTAGAAAAATATAATGATCCTTGTTTTAAAGAACAACCATACCACAACCACAATAGGAAAGGTTGGAAGCACCGTGAAAATAGCCTTCAACACAATAATCATAACATACAAGCAGACAATACCTTTTGATCTTCCTTGTGTTGTTAAAAAACAAAAAATATTTAAAGAGGTCAATACCTCTCATCCCACACATAAGAGCATTGGGGCTAATATCGTGAAAAATAGTTGTATTGCTCTAAAGTGAGAGAGACCAAGAGATAAAACTTGGAAACATATTCAAGGAATCAATATTATGAAATCATTCTAAAAAAAAGTCTTTGAATTATCAGCACCCCAATCCAAACTGAATCCCAAGAAATGCTTAGCAACAGACCATACCTGCTTGCAGAAGTATCAATTTGCAAATAAATGTAAACCTATTTCTGCATCATGTCTACAAAGAGGGGAGAAGCTAAGACCCTGCCAACCCCTCTTCATGAGAAGGACTATATTGTTTAGTATGTGCATAGTGTTAATGAAGTAATATTATTTCATTAACCATTGTATTAATAAAATATTAATATTTTATTATATTTTTATTGGAATATTACATCATGGTTATTATTTTAATAATGATTTTATTATATATATATATATATATATGAGAGGTTGTGCTATTTTTACATTTGCAATAAATTTTGTTGGCACGAGGGATGATTTTAAGGAACCATACTTATTTAAAAGTGTATAAATGTTGGCGAATCTTACCAATTCTTAAAACACCAACTATAACATGTTTGGCGATATTTTTCAAAAAATATTTTTCAAAAAATATTTTAATTTCCAAGGATTTTATATCATTTATATAATAATTTCGCAATTTTTAGGGTGAAAAAACTTTACCCCATCAAAATTGGGTGAAAGAGAGCTTCAAAAATTGATAAATAGCGAATCTTTTTTTTGTTTAGAAAACCCCCTAAAAATAGCCCATGGGCTAAATTTTGCCCCTTAAATTATCCCTATTTGTTGCATAGTAAAAATAGTTATTAAATTGTAATATTATAATTATATAGTAAAAAAGTTAATGATGGTCTTTGATAAGAACAAGGTATAATTTAGATATTATAAAATAAGACAAGATCAAAGGTATTGGGGGTTGTAACCATTCAAAACGTCTATAAGAAGTCCATGAAGGGTCAAGACACACACCATAACAAGACTAATGCATTTTCGATGGGGTCTTCACTTATTGAAAACATGGAATAGCGCCTTCGTTCATGGGATATTAAATAATACCCCTAATTTCACTATATATTGAAAATTACTTACAAAAATACTTTTGTTGAGCCCCCCTCCCAATACATATTTCTAGTTAAAACACCCCTATTTTTACAATATATTCCTTATTTTTACTAGAAACCTCTTTTTATACTACCCCAATACCTATAAACTGCCCATACCCTATTCCTCTCCCCCGAATACCTACAATATATTGACCTTATTTTTCACAATTAAAAACCCCCCTTTATTAAGGAACATGATAAGATATTGCTCAACAAGGCGAATTCTCTGTGGCATTTTCTCGTTAAATGTCATAATGTGACAGAAGCATGGAGGAATGTGTTAAAAACCTGTGTTAACACTCCTCTTTATTTCATTAGTATATTATGTTGGACACATATGCTTTGTAAGTCGCCCCGTTAGTATGTTGCATTATCCCACATTCATGGGGAGTAATGGTTTCCTATATTAAACTTAGTAGATAAGTATGTGTTGAGGCCAATGAAAGTATCCAAGAGTTATTTTGTATTGAGCTTTCACAAAGGAGGTTTTCCCCTCGAAGTTCGCTATGATGAATAAAATGTCTTTTGTGCTCCAATATTTATGTTATATCGTGCATTCTCATTGTTTATTATATCAGGTTCTTCACATCTAGTAAGAGACCACTTTCTTGGGCTCGCTCGGTGGAATTTTTGCCAATTTGTTTTTCTTTGCAGTGCTTCCTGGTGTTGTTATTATTGTAGTAGTTCTTCTTCTTTGCATCGGTATTATTCATTTGGATCAGAGAATAAACCCTATCCGCTTAACTATGGGAATTACTTAGGAATATCCTAAAAGCTCATTGTGAGGAGTACCAGAGGAACCCTAAAGTAGTTGGCCATTGAGAGGACCTGCCAAGCAAAAAGGGAAACGAACCCTACTTGATTGAATAGTTCCACTTGTGAAGTAAACTAAGAGCTGTCATTTGTGGAAAAGTGGTTATCATTTTTACTTGAGACGTGGAGTTAGGGGTACTTCCCCAATACGCAAGTCGTTAGACAACATTGGTGGCTGAGTGCATCACTTGAACCGTTAGGAATCCAAGAATACATGGGGTCCATATCCATTTCCAGTTGGTAAAGCAAATATTTTAGAATCATCACAGATAATTTCATCCATTTCCAGTTGATCAAGTGTAAATTTGCAAAACCGTCGCAGATCATGTCCACCGAACTCAAAAAACAAAAAACAAAAAAAAATCACTGCCCATATCTTATTTGTTTTAGCTCCATTTTCCTTGAAAAATCATTGTAACCCCCATAATACCATTCTACATATTTCCTTCCTTGAGGACCCTATCCCAAATTCCACTTTCAAAAGCTTGAAATTCCATATTTGTCCATTTTTAGGGTTTGTCATAACTTTTTTGATCCTCACCCAATCGCCTTGAAATTTTTCCACTATGTTTGTTTCCCATTTCTTCTTCCTTGTCCCAATTTGACAAGTTTTCCCATTCTTTCACCCCTCTTTTGGAATTCACATTTTCTGCTTCCCTGTCCCTCAGAAAGTGTCCAAAACCCAGCCAACCCCCAATTACCTACCCAATTTTTTCCCAACTCAAAATTTTCCTTTTCTAAAACCCTTTCCGTTTTTGTTTTTCTACCCATTTCCAAAAAAAAAATACTTATGGTTGTCACCCACGCCGGAGCAAACAAAAAAATGGAAGAAGAACTTTGTCACCATCAAGTCCAAACATGAAGATTTGGATCAAACAATTATGAGCCTCCATCTTCAACATTCACCCATGAAAAACCAATGAGAGCCTCAGTCTTTTGCAGACACTGGGTTCTTGTCTTCTAGCATATTTCGTGGTACGAAGCTTGATTTTCCTCGCTTCAATGGTGATGATCCGACTAGATGGATTTACAAGGCAGAAAAATATTTTAGTCTGCATAACACTTTTGATGTCAATAAAGTCTCACTTGCATCCTTTCATTTGGAACATGAATCCTTTCAATGGTTTTGTTGGTACATCAAGGATCATACAGAGCTAGACTGGACAGATTTATGTCAACTCCTTTTGCAATAATTTGGCCCTATTGCTTTTAGTGAATTCACACGAGTACTTGCACCAAAATTCACCAAACTGGCACTATGTAGGAGTATGAGACATAATTTGAGAAATTGGCCAAGCACACAGAAGTATTTTTTGATGCATTCTACTTGAGTTGCTTTATGAGTGGTCTGAAGGATGTAATACGATCTGAGGTTAAAATGTTCTGTCCCAACACAATGATGAAATCCCTAGGATTGGATAAGTTACCAGAGGACAAGATCAGGGCTCAACAACACTCTAAATCCACTTTTGTTCCATTCTGAAATATGGCTCCCCAAAGACCTCAAATTCCACCAACTCCTAGAACCACTCCTATTAAGCATTTATCTGAAGATGGGATGTGGGAATGTAGGGAAAAAGGAATTTGTTATAATTTTGGTGAGAAATTCACGTGGGCACATCGATGTTCCGAGAAAAATCTCTATCTCCTAGATGTGGATTCTCCACCTACACCTGAATGTTTTTATGATACTCAAGATCCCATAGCCAATGAGGATGAAATTTAGCATCTTCCTATTGACCCTCCTACTGAGGAGGGAGAGCCATAGATATCTCTCCATGCATTAGCTAGAGTCACCACCCCACAAACCATGCGGGTCAGGGGTTTCTTCAAAAAACTCCCTCTTACAATACTCATTGATTATGGTAGCACTCATAACTTCATTGACACTAGGATTGCCAAAAAGGCTAATTGTTTTGTCCATCATTGCTCCAAGTTTGAATTCATGATTGCCAATGGGGGGACCTTACCTTGCAAAGGGAAGTGTCATAATGTGTGGAAATCTATTGGGGATTATAACTTGCACTCTGACATGTTTTCCTTTCCCTTAGGAAGATGCAACATGGTTTTTGGTGCTCAATGGTTATGCACACTTGGACTCATTTTATGGGATTTTGCTGAACTTTGGATGCAATTTTCAATCAATGGAAAAAACACACATTGAAGGGCTTAAAAAAAGGGTCTCTTAGCATCATCACTTCACATCACACGAAAAAGCTCCTTAAGAATAATTCCCATGGTGTCATCGCTCAACTCCATTTTGTTGTGAATATTTTATTAAATATTATTAATTATAAATAATTATATTATTAGGTTACTAGTGAAAGAGGGTAACCCTTCACTATGATGGGTCAAGCCATATAAAGATGAGCTTACTATACATTTATAATCATCATCTAATATAATATTCTAATCTATCATTCAATATGAAAGTCAGATTTGACTATTAACCGACCAACCAGATACAGTTGCTCCAAGTGGTATCAGAGCGGTTTCGCTCCTACTCTGAGCTCACACTCGGCTCATCAATTCCTAATTCTTTCCACTGCTTACTCCTCCATCCAATCCTTTCCTCACCTCAACACTCTCCCCTCTCGTTGAACATCTCCAATTCTCCCTTAAATCCATCTTCCCACCTCCTCTCGACACTTTAGTCCACGTTGCTCCATCTTCACCCATTTCTTACATTTGCCACCTTTGCACACTACTCCACAACCGCCATTCTCCTGCATTCCAATCCTCACTCTACCCACACGCTCTCCCCTGCAATTTCTCCAATTGCACTCCAAATCCTCCAACGCTCCACCTTCCAATCCCTTTCCCATCACCTTCGCCCTCCACGTGACCTCCATTCCTCACTCCCACATGACCTCCCTTCCTACGCTTTACATCCACGTTGCTGCTCCATCACGCCCAACTCCATCGCAGCTCAAATCCCACGCGCCCAACTCCTCGTAGCCTAGATCCATCGTCTCCTCCACATAACATTTTCCATCCTCTCATCCTCGGCCCGAAGAGTGAAAAACTCCACAAACCCTAAAACCTGCAAAAAAAAATACAATATATTATAATATATTTAATAAAAATTAAAATTTTAAAATCAAATATTATATATTATTATTATAATATTTGTTAAAATTTTTTATAGTAATACTAATTAATTAATATTTATTATTATTGAAAAATTCACCTCAAAATCCAAAATAGCATCGAAATACACACCTCTGCATACAAGGTCCAAAACCATGGCAGAATTGAAAGAGAAAACCGAAAAAATGGAGAAGGAAACCAAGTCCCTTGTCGCTAACCAAAAAATCTTGAAGGAAGAGATGAAAAATAACAATATAGTACTCAAAGACGAGCTTGTTCTCATACTAGAAAGAAGGTTGGATGAAAAATTTGACATCCTGAATGAAAAACAAAAAGATTTGGATGACAAAATGAGTACCATGACTCAAAACATAAACACCTTAACACAGAAATTGAGCACCATGACACAGAGCCATAATACATTAATCAAGGTGTTACAAATACTAATGCCTAAGACAAACCAAGTCAGTAGTCCAGATATGCTAGAGGCATCAGTTCATATTTTCACACACGAAGCACTTTCCAAGAATCAAGAAGAACTGCAAAAAGAAATAAAGATTACAAATGTGACGCTTAAGCAAAAGATAGAAAAAAAGTATAGCCAGATATGGAGGCCCGATTAAACAACAAAATAGACGCTATCAGTAAGATAGTAGAGAATAGAAAGGCTAAAAATCACTGCCAATAACGAAGCAGTTCAAATATGTCACTTGTATCATCAAGTAGTTTCGATCCACCATCAAACCATAAGGAAAAAGGAAATCAATATCATCCTTACATAGTGTACCCACCTAAGGAAAAAATAGAGTTGTCAAAATACAATGGGAGTGAAGACCAATGTGTTTCTTGGCTAAACAAGGCGGAAGAATTCTTCGACATTTACAATATTCAATTTGATGAGGAGAAGGTGAAATATGTGTCAATTCATATGGAAGGGATCATTTTACATGGGCACATGCTGCTAAGTGTGCATTTGAAAAACTAAAAAAGGATATGTGTACCACACTTGTTCTAGCTATGCCTTATTTTTCCAAGCCCTTCACTATTGAGAGTGATGCTTGCAACAATGGACTTGGTGTCATCCTCCTTCAAGATGAACATCCCATTAGGTTCACTAGCAAATCCCTTTATGGTAAGAATTTAACTGCCTCTACACATGAGAAAGAAATGATGCCTATTTCACATGCATTATAGAAGTGGCAGCCATACCTCTTAGGGAATCATTTGTGCATCAATACTGATAACTAGAGTCTGAAATATTTCCAGGAACAACGGGTCTCATCACCAACACAACAGAAATGGGTTAGCAAAATCATGGGTTATGACTATGAGATCACTTACAAGAAAGGTAAGGAAAATATTGTGGCGAATGCTCTTTCCCGCACATTTGATGACCATGTTTCTCTTTCAACTATTTCTATGGCTATTCAAAATTGGTTACACTCTATTCAGCAAGGCTATGTCAATGACTACATTATCTAAAATCATCCAACAGTTGACCAGTAACCCTTCTGTTGTACCATATTACTCTTGGGATGGTTCTTCTCTGAGATACAAGGGTCATCTACTACTTCCTTAGAGCACAGATCTTAAACATGCGGTCTTCTATGAACTCCATGCTTCTTATTCGATAGGGAACTCTCGGTTCCTCAAAAGGTATGAGCAGGCACGACGTAACTTCTTTTGGAAGGGAATGAAAAAAGACATTCAAGATATGGTTGTCGAATGTGCTACCTATCAGTGCCACAAGGGTGAAACTACACTTCTTCCCAGATTGCTCAAACCTTTTCCTATCCCTACAAGGATTTGGACATATATTTCGATGGATTTCATTGAAGGAATCCCTAAATCTAGAGGGAATACTGTAATCTTGGTTGTGGCTGATCAACTATCCAAATATAGTCATTTTTAAGCTCTCAGCCATCCCTATACCGCGTCCTTAGTCACTCAAATTTTCATGGACCAGATATTATGTCTTCATTGAATCCCTTCTTCCATTGTCTGAGACCACGAAACAACTTTCACAAGTCATTTTTGGACCGAACTATTTCTCCTCACTCGCACCAAACTAAATATGAGTTCTGGATATCACCCACAAACACATGGTCAAACTGAAGTCATCAACAAATTTTTGGAAACTTATATTTGTTGCTTCACCTCTGAACAACAAGATAAGTGGGAAAAGTGGCTCTCTATTTCTGAATGGTGGTACAATACTTCATACCATACTACATCTAAAATGACTCCACATGAAGCAGTTTATGGTCAGGAACCTCGAGTACTCCTTCCATACACCCCCAACAATTCACCAGTTCAGGAATTTGACATGGTTCTTCTAAACCGAGATCATATTCTTCACATTCTGTAGGGAAATATTCACATGGAAAGAAATTGCATGAAACAACAAGCTAATCAGCACATGATTGAGTGCACTTTTCACGTGAGTGATATGCTTTTTCTTCATCTGCAGCCTTACAAGAAATCCTCCTTGAAACTCAAAGGGAAACATAAGCTTGCTCCAAAGTTCTATGGGCCATATAAGGTTCTTGAGAAGATTGGGTCTGTTGCTTATAAATTGGAACTTCCTCCTTCTTCTTGCATTCACCTATT
Organism: Pseudotsuga menziesii; assembly: GCA_001517045.1. Lineage (NCBI taxonomy): Eukaryota > Viridiplantae > Streptophyta > Pinopsida > Pinales > Pinaceae > Pseudotsuga > Pseudotsuga menziesii. The sequence continues at coordinate 37,092 of LPNX010350460.1, read as the reverse complement.
ATTTCATGTGTCTTGTATCAAGAAAGTGATTAGCACCAACATCAGCGCACAAACTGTTTTACTAGAACTGGATAATGAAGGAACCATCATTTTGGATCTCGAGGCAATCCTCAAAAAGCGCACTTTTCAGCTTCACTCTTGGTCCATCACATAGGTCTTAATTTAGTGGCACGACATGCAACGAGAGGGCGCTACATGGGAACCACTCCTTGAGATTCAGCAACAGTTTCCACATCTCAAGCTTTGAGGACAAAGCTTTTCTATGAGGGAGGAGATGTTAAGAACCGGTGTCAACCCTCCTCTTTATTTCGTTAGTATATTCTGTTGGACGCATATGCTTTGTAAGTCGTCCCATTAGTATGTTTCATTATCCCACATTAACAGGGAGTAATAGTTGTTAAGTCATCCAATTAGTATGTTGTATTATCCCACATTCATAGGGAGTAATAGTTGTCTAGATTACACTTAGTATATAAGTATGTGTTGAGGCCAATGAAAGTATCCAAGAGTTATTTTGTATTGAGCTTGCCCCATCGAAGTGGCCTGCGATCAATAAAATCTCTTTTGTGCTTTTGTGCTCCAATATTTCTATTATAGCGTGCATTCTCATTGTTTATTACATGAGGTTCTTCATAGAATGTCGCAACGTAACATCCATGAAGAGATGTTGCGATTGCTACTGTGGGATTAACTTAAGGGCACAACTTATATTATAATCTATTAAAGCATTCTAGAAACATTTCAAAGATGGATGTTACAATCTAAGATAACCATGGAGGAATGTTACAATAGAACATGATGTTTGTTGAACATTATATTGCAACAAAAACATTGTGACATTACTATGTAGAAGGAGGATTGTTTAAGCAACTAAAAATGAAACAATATTGTTATTGAAATATAATAGGAAGAATACAAATTTTCAATTTGTCGATATCATTCCATTAGTTGCAATATCATCTCATTTTAAATTTTGTAAATTTATAACTATTTGCAAAATGTTTTTGTTTGTATTATGACATTCGTGAAGGTTA
>LPNX010350460.1:3051-32719 GCA_001517045.1 Pseudotsuga menziesii | reverse complement strand
ATATGAAGCACTTAATAGTTGCATTATTTTAATTGTTCAACTTCAACTAAATATTTTTAATTTAAATTTTTATTACCTTAAATAAATAAGGTGATATAATTTTTTTATTTTTTTTTGACTAAATCTCATATTCAAATATTCTTTGTGAATAAAATTGAATCTAACTATTCATAACATTTTTATTTGTTTGCAATGAGGAACACATCAACCATATTTTAATTCACATTTAGAATTTTATTTATTGATTGATTTATATTATATAACTTAGGCATGTGTAGAGGTTTATGTTGCTTTCGTTGGCATTTATAAATTTTTTTATAAAATTAATGACTTAAAATGTTATTTTTTATTTTGATATTTATAATCATAAAATATTAATTTATGTGAAAATGGTTTCAATAAGGTTTATCATATACCATAGAACTTGTTATTATCCTTGAAACTAGAGAATATTAACTATGTCGATAGGAATTTTAGTTTAGAACTTGGGGTGGACTACAACCTATGCTTTTCCAGAATTGCATGAGGATGAGACAAGTATTAGAGGAAATTTAGGGTCTAAAATGAGCCTTATAAAAACTTTACGAGCGATGAGTTGGATTGAATTGGATTTTTCAAGCCAATAGAGTTTCAATAGTTTGGTCAACCATTATTTTTGAGTTGGACTAATGATGTTTATGTGTCATATTTTTATTTGATGATAGCTAACTCCATTAAAATCTCACTTTGGTTAAGATCTTGAAAAGTTCATCTTCAAACACAATAAATATACTTGAAATAATAAATATAGATTATATTATATTCTCACTATTTCTAAGTCCTTTAAAATATAAATTTCACATGAATTAAAATGATAGAGTAATTTTGAAATGTTCTAAACATTATTTAACTAGCACAACCACTTAACTTGTGGTTGGTGAATTGATAGGTCATAAGTTAAGTGTTACTAATAAGTTATCCATTGTTCTCGCCTTATTATAGTTAAATGAATTATCTCTCACAAATTCAGCTATCCACTCATCAACTAGGAGTTATCCATGCATCAACTACCAATTATCCATGCATCAATTATTTTTTATTCTTTTTTTAAATAATTGTTTATTTTGAATTTGCAACAAGTGCCATAGAATCAATCTTGACAATACACTTGTCTCAAACTCATGCAATATAAAAAAAACATAGATGTTTATCCACCCCAAAATCTCAAATAAAAACACCTATAGATGTAATTAATATTTTAAAAGAAAAATAAATAATATTTAATTTTAAATGGGAGAAAATTAATTTTAACTTTGTTTAAATATTTTTAAAATAAAAAATAAATAATAGCTAATTAATTTTATATGCTTTTCTCCCATAAATACTATATGTTAGTTAGTCATTATTGATTATTAGTTTTATTGTATAGAGTGTAATATATTTTATATATTAATTACGAATCAATTTTATAAAGTTATATAAAGTTTGGTCTCTCTAACATTAACCACCACCACCACCATCATCATAATAGATAATAATAGATATTGACTATTATTTAGATAGACATTGATTATTATTTTTATAAAAGACCTTTTTTTTATAAAAATTATATATAATAATAATAATAATAATAATTGTTTATTTTAATATTATTGTAATTATATTTTTTCATTATACTTTGTTCTTTTTTAGCTTTAGATTTTATTAAATATATAAAATGTAGTGGTACACTTATAAAAAAATCAAATCAATTATAATATAAGCTCAAAACATTTACCACTGTATCATTTATTGTGTGTGCATAAGAATCTAAACTTCATTAACATTTTCAACCTCATATTTTAACTCTATACAAACCCAACATACTTGTCAACTGTTATTAATGAGGCAATATAGGTTGACTTTCACTAGATACCACCTTTAACTTAGCGTGGACATGGCATGTTTGTAGTGTGATGTTTTTTTCTTCCTTAGGAGACATTTTAGACCCCAAATTTCCTCTAATATAGTACCGCCCAGATTGATTCTATGATAGTTGTTCAAAATTTGAAATAAACAATTAAAAAATAACTAGTAGCTCATGAATGGATAACTCGTAGGTGATGCATGGAAAAGTCGTAGCTGATGAATGAATAATCAATAGTTCATGGAAGATAACTAGAATAATGTGAGAGATAAAAAGAGAATATAAAAAATAATTAATGGTTGATAAATGGATAGTCATAGAGGATGCATGAATGCATGTATAACCTATAATTTGAGGTGGACTAGTAGTTGACACATGGATAACATATAATTTCATGGTACTTAACATGTGATCTATTGGCGTTAACCAACCACGAATTAAGTGGTCATGCTAGTAATAGTATATGCATTGGATGTTAAAGAACACGATTGGTATTGAGGTTGCGTCAAGCTCTCAACCTAGCCACTGTGATGCTATCTGCTTCCTGTCACATGAAGGGTTGGGTCTGTGAGGAGGTTATGATTCCTTCCTGTGTGTTACGAAGAGAAATTCCTATGACTTGGGGTACCACAACAGACAACTTGAATCCAGAAATCAATCCTTTCCAATATGCAAGAGAAATCAAATATCTAACACTAAAGGATCAGACCTCGTACCTTATTTCGGACGGTTGAAGTAGATCCCTATTGAGCTTTCCCACTTCAGCTTGAATTGATGAATCACTTCCTCAACAACAAGTAAACAAGACAAACATACTATATATATTGGTGTTAGATCTACTCTAGCATATATAATCAACAACGTATAAGCATTTGAAATCATCCATAGATAAAATATTCATTCAAACATACATTATTGGATAGGAAAATATATTTCTATTAATATAAAATCAGAGGTTGTAATGAATACAACCTTTGTCGGCACATCTGCGAATGAGAGAAATTGAATCCCCCACTTGGGCCTCCACCACCTCAATCCTCCATCTCTCGATAGCAAGCTCACAAGCAAAAGAAAAGCTTGGGAAGAACACCAAAGTGCTCCAAGCGAAAAAGGGATGCAAACTCAAGCACAAGTTCCAGCAACAATGGACTATAGTTTCTTTTCTTTCAATTCTCTTATGCCTTCAATGTATCCAAAGGGTTCCTTATATAGCTTTTCAATGGGGTAATGAAAGGTCGAATCCGAGCGATCTTAAGACATATGGAAGGCCAAGAGACAAGTGAGTCGGATCCATGTCAAGTAAAACTCCAAAAGGATTTGGATTTTGTACACATCCCGATGTACGAGGTTTTAGGGGTCAAACCCACATATATACGTGATAACGGGTTTAAAAGTCGCGTATGGCAATTTTCACATGTTTTTAGGGATGGTCTAGGAAACATCAAAGGACAAAAAATGGTCCAAGGGGGCTAAAGAGTCTGCAGAGAGACAGGGGAAGGCCATACAAGTGTGATTCACCTGGTGTGGTAAAATCAGCTATAACAGATGCCCCCTAATGTGTGAGGTCAGAGGGGTCATACGATGGCCGAAATTCATTATAATTCCATCCCAGAAGTGGAGTGATGAAGAATCCTAAATGGAAGACTAGCCACCCAATCAGCATAGTACAATGATACAACTCTACACATAACTACAAATACATATAGCAGTCTTGGATACATAAGAGTACAATGTCCATGAATAGGCATGATACAAAATATGACATAAGTGGTCATCGCCACGTATAATATACATAAAATAGAATCTCCATGATGAAGATATACAAAGGATCATGATCTCCATAATGGCTGAAGATATACAATGGATCAAGATCTCCATAATAGTTGGAAATGTATGAGATATACTGGAATAAATTCACAAGAGATGAAATCTCATGAACACTGGCATGATCAAGGAGGTAGCATATAAGAGATGCCACCAATCTAGAAGGTCTTCTACACAAACTCTTACGAGTACAAGTCCTACTATGTGAATAGAGGTGTCGAGGTCGAACATAGTAGTCCATCGTCTGATTACCGGGCATTGATGTATACCATTAACAGATGCGAGATCACCCACTAATAATGATAATGGGAATCAAGGTACTACAATGCAAACTAACAAGTGTGAATAAATGTGCTGAGGTCGAACACTTGAGAGGATCCATCAATCACGGGACATTGATGTATTCCCAAAAACTATTGATGGCGAGAGAACCTGCCACTGATGACTGCAAGTCTCAAGGCACTCAAAAATGACTCTATATCCAATCCTAGAATAAATGATCTGAAGTCGATAGGATGAAATCCGCTAGAAGGAGGGAATTAAGGCATCCCCCATCATCCAACATGAGGTACTCAGTAAAGATGTATAATGTGGAAGGACTCGATCTTAAGGTGCATGAACCAGTAACTGCACCGGGAATGGCTGACATGCAAAGTCAAGATAACTGAGGAATGGCCGACTGAGGTTTCAACTTCCTTCGAAGAAGAGAATAACGATGAATGGTGATTTAATAAAGGCAGCATAGACTCGATATACAAATCTGGGACATCTCTACGACACAGGAGGCATCGACAGAGGCGCCATGGGGACTGGAAGCTTAACCAATCAGTGGAGATAAACTCAGATAAACAAGTACAGCTCCTAAATTCAAACTATAAACCCAACCAACGGATGTGATATACAGTGCTCTATTCGAAGGCAACATGACTCGATAGCTGCCAAAAGACAATATTCCTTGTCCAGCTTTTTGGTTTTTTAATTTTATTTTTCGACTTTTTCAAATATTTAAAAAGCTTGAAAAAGAATAAAACTACTTTAAAGTTACAGACTAGGAGGAGATGAGTGTCATAATAGGCAAACAAACTAGTTCCAAGTAGTGGAACATACCTGTTGCCACCTTACACATACGTGGGTCACGTGGCATAAATCTTCAAGCCACTCGGTGTATCCTTGGGGGCAAGTCTCAAGTCAAGGTTGTCACCTTGTTCTTGACTCCTCCATTTAAGCTCAACTCCTAATGAAGCCAAGGGGGGTAGACCCTATTAAGTTACTAAGGCTAATTACTTAGTATGGTGATGTTAAACTGAATGAATTACTTAGGATTTTGAAAATTAACCAAAAACAACCATAGATGACAAGATACAAAATGAGCGCATGAAAGCATAATGCTGAGACACAATATATATATACAACAAGAAAATAACCAGTGCCTTAAAATGGAGTCAAAATAAAGTCAATGTACTTGCATGTGCTTGGAGTGAATGTTTTGCAATTGCCTCTTGGTACGTTTTAAGTTAATCTAAAATATGAGTTGATTAAAATTAGGTGAAGGGGTGGACTCTAGATATACTCGAGAGTACTTGGAGTATGACCAAAACTAAACCTTCACAGCTACCTGCAAGAAATAAGTGTGCTGAATGGAGTCTCTAGGGATATTGTTCATAACGCACCTGTTAGGGTGTGACAGAGATCGGTGCCTCGAGGTTACTTTTCAGAAGTTTCACTTCCTTTGGGTATTTTTCCACCATAATGGTTTGATCTAGGTATTGGATTTTCACCTGATGGTTTGTCAATTTGTGAAAATGAATCATAATTATACTATTCACTCAAATGCTTTTGATACACCTTGACTAATCGGATGAACTATCACCAAGTGCAGAGCATGAACACCGGATTCTTGTCAATTTTAGTAAATTTTGAGATGGATGTTCTTGTTAAAAAGAAAACCCTCCAGGAACCTCTTTCGGTCCAAGTGGACCACAATCAGGGAATCAAGGAGGTGTTGATTTTATTATGGTTACTGAAACAAATGATGATAGCAAATGAAACATAAAAATATAATCAAACCACAATTTTCTAATTAGATTACCACAAACCTTTCTTCACCTTTCGGCTCAAAAGCAGGCTCGTGGGGTAAGTATTAAAGTTACTTTGAAACCAATAGAAATGGAATATGGAATTAATTTTATATCAAAGTATACTACCCTGTATATTAATACTACGCTAGATTGAAAAAATATGAACGAATAGCGAAAAATGACACGGACGCAAATCCCCCCGGGGGGATGGGGAATGGGCTCGAAAGAGCCTATTCAAAAATTATTTTTATTACCAATGGTTACAATATCAGAAAAAATGATATGATGCCTCTTTATTCTTATATAGAATGAAATCAAGAGCTTACAAAGTACGAAAATTAAATATTTCAGTCAAAAAGGGAGACCCCTGGGGGATTTAGATGCCCAAAAGTCACTTTCGAGCAGCAGATCCTTCATTTTTCTGTTATGCCTCCTAAAAACCAGCAATATTATTATACTGAAAGATGCCCAAAAGCACTCTGAAAGTACCTTTGGGTCAGCTTACTTTTAACAAAAAAATGCTAAGTAAAAACTAGTTAAAAAAGGTAAAAAAGGAACCAAGGAAAGAAAGATTTCCTTGGGATATTGGCTTACATTTTAGGCAGCCAATATGATGTGCACTGATTTCTAGATTTATCTTTTATAACAGAAAACAGAAATCTAATGCATGCAAGCAACAAATTTTCTTTAAAATTCAATGCAAAAAGGACAATTTCCCTAAAGCTAGATCTAGAATGCTTATGAAATATTTTTAGAGAAACATCTAGACTATGGGCTTTGAGAAGATAGATCTATGTTAAATTTACTTTTAATATAATATATCTAAACAATATCAAAGCTATGAACAAAGTAACTGGGTAAAAGAGTTGATTTTGAGGGAGGAAGAGGAGGAGAGAAATGTTGGTATCCTTGAATATCCAGAGTGGAGCTTTGAGGTGGAATGTCGAGGGACTATGCCTTTGGAAGGTTTTGGAGAGATTGAAGAAGAAAAATAGATCAGAATCCTCTCCAATCTAGGAACCTATAGCTCAGCTGAAATAAAAAAACTTGTCGAAAAACTTGTGAGATCCGATTAGTACATACATAGAGATTCAGAATAACATGCATATAAGCTTATAGAACATGCTGAATCTAGATCTCTAAACATGCATGAAAGGAAAGAGATGGCCAATAAACTTATTGAAAAGTACCTTTCCTATCAAGATTATAATAAGCTTATTATCAATCTTAGCAACAAATCCACAAGCAATTAGCAAATTATGAACATAGATACAGGTTACCTCAGTAAAAAAATGTCAATGATCATCCACACATACAATAGCACAACACCATCTTGCCTCCAAAGCTTCTCTTTATTTCAAATTAACAATAACAACAGTACAATAGCAGCAGCACCTCAATCCTAGTTTTAACTAGCTCGGAAGAGGCTATTGTGCTTGGATATATAAAAAAACTAGGAGATCCAGCCCAGGGGGGGTGCAAATCCCAAGGAGACAGATCAAATCAACTGATGGAGAGTCCATCAATGTAGATCTGAAGTTGAACTTAGCCTACTTTTCAACCGGGGGCCTAATTGAGCTTAAACATCATCCCATAAATGACACATTAGTCCACAGAGCATCCAGGAGAGTCCACGTGTGTGGAGGAGAGAGAGAGGGTGCAATTCCCCATAAAGACTGCTGAATATCAACTCTGGATCTGATTTGATCACCTCCTTCAGTCAAGGATTTATCAGATCCAGTCAATCTGCTTCAGATCTTACTGATTGCAATCAAATCGACTGAGAATCCACTGATCTATGATTTCAGATTTGCTCCATTATTCATCAATTTATTAATTAATATAATCAATAATTGATTTTTGGGGCTTTCTGACCCGAGTGATGGAAAATCACTCAAAACTAGGAAATAGTGGGTCCATGGTTTTACATGGTGCTCTTAGCTTGGAAATGAGCACCTACATGACTGAAACTAATTATTTGGCCCACTTTTATTACAAAATCATTTTTTCCAATTAAACTATTAAAAAATAACCTAAGTTTTGGAAAAATTAAATTTTAATAAAAAACACTAAAAAAACTAAAAAATTGAAAAATTGAAAAACCCTAGGGGGACTTAGACATGTTCATATGACTCGACCATGATGTCTAGCATGTTTATACATTGACACATAGACTCTAATAACCTCAATATGCCTAAATGCCAAGCCGACCACCCCAACTTTGGAGGTATGGAGTGAAAAACTCAGAAATTATCAGTCGTTTATTCAACAACCAATAATGACCAAGGGAAAAAACACCCTGGGCTGATCAGATTGACAAGTAAAGTCTAAGAGACCAATTCTTTTACATACACTATCATTCTAGAACATTTATTACAATTCTCCCATGGGGTATGAACATGTGATATAGTACAACAAGCACTTCTCAGAAGTACTTATGAAGGTCTTCTAAAGTCTGAACAAGTTATCCTTGTCCGGTTCACAAGGCTCACTTGATAAAAACCACTAAGTACAACTTAGGTGGTAACATTCTGGCTCCATCTAGAGACACATTCTTTGACTGATCTTTTGTTCAAAGGAGAGGATGTGAGAACTCTAGAATCTCTGGGTCCTGCATAAAATTAGAGTTTGTCAGTAACATGTATATATAAGAAAAAATTAACTATAAAAAGAAAACTAATGTACATAATTAGTCTATGATGTGCAAAAAGGAACATTTTACAAAAACTAATGTACAAAGAAAAATTTTCAACATGGTACAAAATAACTATAATACAACAATATCTATGATACAACAACATGATATATAAAATTCAGAAATACATGCAGGGCAAGGTTTAGAAATTGGCCCTGAAACCACCGATGCCAATAAAGGCATCGAACTGTCTCAGCAAAAAACAACTTGAGGAGGAAACCATTCATTGGCAAGCTCAACCTTTCTCCTTCTAGGTCATTTAGATAGAAGGAGTTCGTTCCTGCTATTTCATCGATGATGTATGATCCCAACCATAAGTTGTCTAGCTTTCCATGTTTCCCAGGTTTCTCCCGTCGTTTGTCACAACGAAAAACTATGTCACCTACATGGAAGGATCCTGTCATTAGAGTAAATTTCAACTCAAAATGGGCCTTTTAACTTTTATTCAAATTCCATTTCATCATGTGTTAGCCAATGAAATTGCTTTAAATTTGAAATACCGTATAGGTCTTAAACACTTTTTTAATATAAATTTGGGGATAGGTATCATAAAAAAAAACTACTTTTTTTGTTTGTATTTTTGACATATCTCCCCGTGTTTTTACTCAAATTTCGATCGGGAGAGCTCGTTGGATGCGGAATCAAATTCCGCATCCAATGAGTACCCACTCGGCATACTTTTGACAGACCCCGCTACCCCAAAAACAAGAAATACCTGAAAAAATGGAATGATGATGTATGCCAAGTGGAGTAGCAGGGTCCGTCAAAAGTATGCCGAGTGGGTACTCGTTGGATGCAGAATTTAATTCCGCATCCAACGATCTCTCCCGATCGAAATTTGAGTAAAAACAAGGGGAGATATGTCAAAAATACAAACAAAAAAGTAGTTTTTTTCTTTTCTTCCTCCAAAATTAATAAATATTATTTTATTAATTCATTTTAGGAGGCCCATTTTGAGTTGAAATTTCCTCTAATGCCGGGTAGACTTATCAAAGGTTCTCTCGACCTTCTTTGAATTTCTGATACTCTGGTCAAGAGAATATCTTCTACTCTCATCTAGCTCGATCAACTGGTTTATTCTGCTCTGTATGGCCTCTTGATCTGAGTTGAAGGTCTAGAGAAACTGAAAAAATGGAAGCCTTAGATGGACTAGTAAGGTGACATCAAGGCCATAGAATAGTTCGAAAGGGCTCCTCCCGGTTGAACTTTTCTTGGTGATTCTGTCGGCCCATAACGCTAATTTGATCTTGTTATCCCAAGCCTTCTTATTGTCACCCACAATTTTTTTGATTATGGTCATTAAGTTCTTGTTACTTGATTCCACTAAACCATTTCCTTGGGGATAGTAATTGGATGAGTAGGATAGGACAATGTCGTACTTGAAATAGAAAGATGACATCTCGGAGTAAACAAAGCACAGGCCATTATCCATGATGATTCTAGCTGGCACACCGAATCTTGTGATAATCTTATCTTCTAAGAAATCCATGACTATAGCATCGGTTTCCTTCTTGGTGGGTATCGCCTCTACCCACTTGGTAAAATAATCAGTGGCGGTAAGAATCCAAGAATAACCATTTCTCAAGTTATATTTGAACTTACCGATGAAATCAATCCCCCACTACTGGAAAGGGGCTTGGACTACTATTGGATTTAAAGGAAAGGCTTTCATTTGTTGCTTTCCGGTGAATAACTGACACTGGGGGAAAACTCTAACAGGCTTGTGCACATCTGAAAATAGGTTCAGCCAATAGTAGCCTGCTCTAAGGGTTTTGTGGGTGGTTTTTTTTGCTGTAAAATGTCCACCACAAAATCCTAAATGGAACTCAACCATGAGTTTCTTGGACTCAGGCTCATTGACACATCTAAGTATTAAACCATCGGGTTTTCTCCAACCCAAACCATCTTTTGTCAAACAATACTTAGTTGCTTTTAACCTTAATGCTCTTCTTTTATGGCCAAGTAAGTGATCAGGGCATGTAAGGTTCAAGGAGGAAAAATACGATGTCGGTGTACCAAGGGTGCTGCTCTAATCTCTCAAGCTCGCCTGATACACTTTGTTCTGAATCACTGTTCTAGCAGATTATTCATAAGGCCTTTTCATTTCCTTGGGTCAACATCTTTGCAAGACCTTGTCCCTTAATTAACTTAGTAGGTTTTATCTCCAAGTCATATTATTGAATCTTTGAAACCCACTTACCCCTGATTCCTAGACAATTTTGTTGAGACATGATATCCTTGACAGCTGCATGGGGTACATATCCAATGATTTTGGAGTAACTTATATAAGTTTTGAAATGTTTAAGGGACTTGACAAGAGCATAGGAGTGTTTCTCCATCGTGGCATACCTCAACTCTGAATTTTGCAAGGCTCTACTCATAAAGGCTATAGGTTGCTCTTGTCCCTCCTTATTCTTTTGAAGCAAAACACCGGCAACGGTGTCTTCTAAGGCAAAGGAAAAAATCTGGAATTATTTGGAATAATCTGGACTAATCAAGACCGGGGACACGGACATGGCATCTTTGATAGACTTGAATGCTCTTGTAACCTTCATGAGACTAATGGGAGACATATTGCAGCCATTCACCAACTCATTTGTAGTAGTGTACTTGGATGACATCCTGATATCAGCTAGACTTGGGAAGAGCACCTCCACCACATCCGACAGGTCCTCCAAACGCTGCGGCAACAAAAGTTGTGTGCCAATTTGGACAAGTGCAATTTTGGCATGACCCAGGTTCAGTATCTGGGATACATTATTGATGAGTATGGGGTACATGTGGATCCAACCAAGATTCAAGTAATTCAGGATTAGCTATCCCCAACTACTCTAACAGAGCTTTGCATCTTTCTGGGTCTTGCTAATTTCTACTGCAGGTTCATGTTGGGATTCTCTCATATCACTTGGCCCTTGAGTCAATTCACCAAGGGAGGAGCAAAAGAAAAATTCTTCTGGTCAGAAACTAAACAAAAGACATTTGCAGAATTGAAAAATCGCCTCTATTGTTCCCCAGTGCTCACATTACCAGACTTGCAAAAACCATTTGAGATCGAGACAGACACCTCAGACTATGCTATTGGGGCAGTCCTTACTCAACAAGGGCATCCAGTGGCATATCACAGTGAGACACTATCCGATACAGTTTGAAAATATCGCACTTATGACAAAGAAATGTATTCCATTGTACAGGTTAGCCGAAAATGGAAGCATTACATTTTGGGGAAGGAAACATTCATCTACATAGACCATTGACCCCTGCAGTTCATACAGACACAAGGGAAGTTACAAAATGATCACCATCAGAATTGGTCCACATATCTACAATAGTTTCATTTGAATATCAAGTACAAGAAGGGAAGCACCAATAATGTTGCAAACTACCTCAGCCGACCACTGATCGTGGCGATAACCACCATTATCAACTCTTGTGGGCACAAGACCTCTGATTGGATGCTTCTCTACAAGAGTGATCTAGAGTTCAGCCACACATACAGGATGCTCTTGGAGGGAAACCAAGCTCCAAATTTTCACCTCTAGGATTCACTACTATGTCACATAGAACACCTTTGGGAAGCACACTACAGTTGGGTCACTGGGCATTTCGAGGTTGAGAAAATAGTGGCAATACTCCAGAAGTATTTCTATTGGCTGAACCTTCGACAGGACATTGGGAAGTACATTCGATCTTGCACTGCCTGCGCTGTTGCCAAACCATCCATCAAGAACCAAGGCCTCTATACTCCATTGCATACCCCTAGTCGACCTTGGGAATCCATCTCCATAGATTACATGTCAGGCATTCCTTCTACTAAGAATGGAAACGACTGTGTGTTCGTGGTTGTCGACAGATTCTCAAAGACATCCATAATGGCGACCTATAAGAAGAATATCATAGCAAAATCCATTGTTAAACTCTTCTTTAAACAAGTGTGGGTACACTTCAGGATCCCAAAGTCTATAATATCAGATTGAGACAATAGGTTCCTTAGTACATTTTGGTCTATCCTATGGTAAATGCTAGACACCAAGCTCACAAATTCCACAGCTTTCCATCCCTAGACTGATGGCTAGACAGAGGTCATCAACCGGATGATCGTACACATTTTTCACATGTACAACTCAAAGCATCCACGCACATGGAATGAGATCCTCCCCTATGTACACCATAGCTATAACTGGGCCCTCCATAGCTCAACCGACCATACCCCCTTTCAGGTGGGCTTGGGATTTCTGCCACTATGTCCCATCGACATAGCCATGCCATTTGCAGCTACTCAAGATGATTTAGCTCATGTCCAGTATGAAGTTTATAAGGTGAATAGATTCATTGATTGTATTAATCACATTCACCACCAAGTTCATGACATATTGGATAGATCCAATGCCAAGTACAAGGAGCGACATGATCAGCATCGGGTGCAACACAACTTCCAGGTGGGAGACAAATTGTGGCTACATTTGTAGAAAGAGCATCTCGTTGGACCCCACTGCAAGCTTCGCCCACTTTGATATGGGCCATACACCATCACCAAGGATGTTGTGGACAATTCCTTTGCGATCAGTATTCCACCATTCCTTGGTCTGCACCCAGTGTTCAATGTGGACCACCTTCGGCCCTACTTTCCACCTCTACTGGACACATCAGACGTGGCAAAACAACTTACACCAACAGAGTTAAACTCCAACTACATGGAACAAGCCACAACTGATTATATTATGGACACATAGATCAATAACACCCACTAGTAGAAGATCTAGCTATATCGAGTTGTCAAAGTAGGACAACTCCTTCACCAAGGAAAGTGGCTCACCAGAGACCAAGTTCAGCAAAATTTTCCTCATTTCATGGAGGAACTGAACAAAATGGGGACCATTTCTTCCTAAGGGTGGAGGAATGATCCAGGAGGATATTGGTGGCCACCCACCTATTCAACTTGGACCCCCACCATTGTTTCTTTCTGTTTTCCAGTTTTCTTTAATTGTAGCACAATTTACTATTTTTGGCAGTTTTTGGGTCCTAAACTTTCGGAGCCGTTTTGAGGCCCTAAACGAATGGTCAAGAAATTATGAGTCTGTTTTGGACTTAAAATTTTTCTTTTATGGATGTATTACTTAAATATATCTTTCTAACGATGTATCATGTGCGTCAAACAGAGGTAGTATGCCAAAGTTACGACCCCGGGAAATCGATGTACCAAGTTACCCAATGGGGCCCACATTCTGGTGTTTCAACTCCTAGGGTTAGGTTTTTGGATGTGTAGGGTTTCCATTGTTTCTCAATAATATATATGCCTTTGATACTCATTCTAACACAAATTTCAAAGGCATGTAGCCACCACATCTCTTCTCAGAGATAAGCTACCAACACTCTAGCTAGTTTATTTCCATTCTGTATGTAAACAAGTTTCAATTTTTTGATTAATGAAATGAAGTGTTATTTCTATTTCATATTTGTTTCTATGGTTATTTGTGTATTTTTTTGCATTCCTGCATAAATCCGGATTAGTTGGAATCAACACCTAGAGAAGGATTCTCTTCAATTTTGGGATTTGAGGGAAAATGTATGTGTTAGGGATCCTATCACATGTTGGTGACAAATTTTGAGTGTAACAGATTATGAGTTTGGTTATACACTTGTATTAAGTTAAACGTTCACCCTGTCCAAAGCTTGCTTTCGACATGGTTGAACCAACTAAAAATTATAAACTCTTTCAATCACGCGCTTTAGATGGCACACGTTCCAAAAATTCGCTATAATGGCACGATCGTTTAGGCATGCCAAGTTGGTTGCGTGATCACTTGGAAAGTTGATTGCGAAACTCTTTAAAACTAGCAATGTGTGAACCTTCTTCAATTCCATATCCATCACTAACTATTATTACTGTGGAGCATTTTAGCCACCTTTTCTAAAAACACTGTATTCCTTCCTCTGTTTCCATCATGCCAAACCAATTCGAGCCTAAAAGTTATCAGGATCTGATACAAATGACAGAGTTTAGGGAGTGTAGGGAAGTGTTTTTTCAAGCCAAATGGAACCCATTCCTCCATTCACTGCAAGGTTACAATGAAGATATCTCATTGTTGTTCGCAATGGGATTCGATGGGATGACGGCCAGAGTAGGTCACCTTTCTTTTCAAGTCACTAAAGAGTGAATTTCCCATGCCACTAAGCTTCCCTGAGAGGGTGAATGGTGGCATAAAAATTGGTTCATTTCACGAGAATGACATAATTTTTCTCTGAAGCCTGAGTTTCAGTATGTAATAGGTGTGAAAGGCTACCATCACAGATGGATAAAGCCAAAGTATATCAAGCCGTTGACAGTCATCATTCACCTGGTTACCTGTGAAGGAAAATTTAGCGTTTTCAAGTCTTCTCACCTCCATTTATTAGCCCACTTTGTTGATAATAGATGTTTGAATTTTCCCTTCTTTTTCTGCCATTGCTTAGAAAAAATGTCAAATTTGGTCCGGAAGAATACCCTTTAGTTCCGAAAAGCAATATAGTAAATTTAGTTCTGTTTATTCCATTTTTTATCATGAATTTTCTTAAGAGTGTGTTAGTTTGTTAAAGGATACTCTGAATTATGAAATTAGCTTAAGTTATATTGCTATGGAATTCAGTCATTCAAGTAGGTTTACTTCTTGCTTTTACATTGCAGTAGTACATGCACGAGGAAAATTCCCTTCAATAAAGCATTTAAATTTATTGTTTCTTTAAAGTTATAACATTTTCTTCAAACAGACTGTCTTTTACATTGCAGTAGTACATGCACGAGGAAAATTCCCTTCAATAAAGCATTTAAATTTATTGTTTCTTTAAAGTTATAACATTTTCTTCAAACAGACTGTCTTTTACATTGCAGTAGTACATGCACGAGGAAAATTCCCTTCAATAAAGCATTTAAATTTATTGTTTCTTTAAAGTTATAACATTTTCTTCAAACAGACTGTCTTTTACATTGCAGTAGTACATGCACGAGGAAAATTCCCTTCAATAAAGCATTTAAATTTATTGTTTCTTTAAAGTTATAACATTTTCTTCAAACAGACTGTCTTTTACATTGCAGTAGTACATGCACGAGGAAAATTCCCTTCAATAAAGCATTTAAATTTATTGTTTCTTTAAAGTTATAACATTTTCTTCAAACAGACTGTCTTTTACATTGCAGTAGTACATGCACGAGGAAAATTCCCTTCAATAAAGCATTTAAATTTATTGTTTCTTTAAAGTTATAACATTTTCTTCAAACAGACTGTCTTTTACATTGCAGTAGTACATGCACGAGGAAAATTCCCTTCAATAAAGCATTTAAATTTATTGTTTCTTTAAAGTTATAACATTTTCTTCAAACAGACTGTCATATAGACAATTTGTTCCACCTTTTATACAGACCTTCATTTCCACTTGTTATACAGTCGCTCATTCAGTCCAGTGTTTTTAATTCATTTTAGAGTTTATCTTTCTAGTTGTCTAATTCTATCTAAATAGTAATGGTTAGATAATATTTATATTCTCTCATAGAGATCCTTACATGAGATTGTTTAGACCCCTTTTGCTAAACCTTACCTCGTTTCCTTCTTTCTTTTTACCTTATGCATAGGAATGATATTATGTAATTTAACTCATCTTATTGATCTGTAGTTACACTTTTGATTTAATTTGTTCCTTTCTATATAAGCTTTAAATTACATGCATCAATAGATTAGGTGTTTATAATACAATTTGTTCTTTTAAATTGTGAAAAGGATCTATAAAATATAACTCAAATCATCCTGATGAGATTTATGTTTGCTCATAAACTATGTCTACCCTCATATAGTACTTTGCAAATAGGAGTTACTTGTGTATAAACAATCATGTTTACTATTTCCTGTAACTGGACATTTCTCAATTTTCACATTTTTGTAGAGGTCAAACTAGACTTAATCCCATTTAGCTTTTATACTTCTTTTGAGAGCCATTTTGATACCTCTCCTACCCCAGTTCCTATTACAGTAAATGCCTACCCTTAGAATAATCAACGAGAGTGGAATTAAGATGATTTAGTTAGTGCATGTATAGTTTCTATTTGGTCAATGTAAATCCTTTTTAATGAAGTCATTTTCTCAAGTAAAAAAAATCAAGCTCTCTAGATAGAATAGTTTATTGTCATAACATAGTTTATATCCAAAAATTTATAAATAGTTTGATGTTACCTTTGTTTTCATTAACTTAATTAGATCCTTAGAAGTTAAACTTAAGGTGTTTTCATCCTTGTCTTATTAAAGTATTACCATGACACTCTCTACCTTCGCATATATTTTGTAGAAATTCTAAGCCTACTAACCCCGGTTGATAATTAAATATTAGGTAAATTATTCAAGACAATATTTTTCCCAAGAGTGTCTTTAAATATTCACAAATATATTTAACTCATGGTATATATATATATGTCTAAAGAGGTGTTTTAAATGTCAATAAAATGATAGGTATCAGTTTTTAAGCTAACTGAATATGTTTTTTATGAGATGGTGAAACACCCTTTCTCAGTTTTAATTGACTATGACTCCTGCTCTGTTGCAAAAGGATGGTGACTTGTATTGTTTATGTGGCTTCATAATGTTGTAATACTCATGATATGTCAATAAAATGATAGGTATCAGTTTTTAGGCTAAATGAATATGTTGCTTATGAGACTGTGAAACACCCTTGCTCTGTTTTAATTGACTGTGACTCTTGCTCTGTTGCAAAAGGACTATGACTTTTATTGGTTATGTGGATTCATAATGTTGTAATAATCATTCTATGTCAATAAAATGATAGGTATCATTTTTTAGGCTAAATGAAGATGTTTCTTATGAGATGGTGAAACACACTTTCTTTGTTTTAATTGACTATGACTCCCGCTCTATTGGAAAAGGATTGTGACTTGTATTGGTTATCTGGCTTCATAATGTTGTAATACTCATGTTATTTCAATAAAATGAGAGGTATCAGTTTTTAGGATAAATAAAAATGTTGCTTATGACATGGCGAAACCCCTTTCAATGTTTTAATTTACTGTGACTCATGCTTTGTTGTAAAAGAGCTGTGACATGTATTCCTTATGTGTCTTCAATAAAATGATAGGTATTCATTTTTATGATCCACTTGTTTTAGGTAAGGAGCTCCACATAAAGCTGCAAGGCCACTATAACAGTGGGTGCTTCTTCCTTCCACATTTCGCTTTCTGCAGTACATAATGCAGCAATCCTTTTTTTTTCAGCTCATTGGGAAAATCTATTCCTGGCTTCCAGCTTCTGCCTATGAGGATTCAAGAGTTTTCATTTTTCGTCAATAATTTTTTTTTTTCTGACTTCCGTTTTCCACTGTGCGAAATGCAGAAATCGAAACTTACATGTTTGCAATTAACTTTTTGTGCTTTCCAAGTTCCGCTTTCTACCGTGCGGAATGTAGAAAACAGAGAATTTTGTCCCTTTTTTATTTTTCTTATTTTTTGACTTCCGGTTTCTATATTGCGAAATGCGGAAATATGAACTTTGATGTTTTTCTTCACAAATTTATTTTCTTCCACTTTCCAAAGTATGGAATGCGGAATGTGGAGATTCGAGACATTTTTAGTTCAAATATAAGAAACTTTGTCCACGATAATTTGACAAATTTAAATTTTCAACAATAGAAAAGTTCTGAAATTTACATTTAGAAAAATTTAGTAGATTTAAATCTTCAACAATATAAAACTTTTGAAATTTACAATTATGTAATTTTTATATTATTCAATTTTTTTGGATAATAAATATTTTTATTTTTTTTAAGAAAACGAAGTTGCTTCAAGTAAAAAACAAGTTAAATAAGTCTTTAAAATAAATTATAAAACAATAATAAGAAAGTATAATAAGAAGTCTTTTTGTAAATAGAGCTTAGTTACCGCTTCCTCCTTCCACATTCCACTTTCCACAGTGTAGAATGCAGGGATTCGCCTCATGGGGGGGAATATATTCCCGCCTTTTGCCTATGTGGATTCCTGAATTTTCATTTCTGTCTTGCCGACTTTTGCTATGTGCTGTGAGGAATGCGGAAATCGAAAGTTACATGTTCTCAATTAACTTTCCTTGCTTTCCGACTTCTGGTTTTCACTGTGCGGAATGCGAAATGTGGAAGATGGGAAATTCTTTGTCGCTTTTTTTATTTTTCTCTTTTTTCCACACCACAGGATGCGGAAATCATAGCTTTGATTTTTTTATTTGCAATTTTTTTTCCGCTTTCCGAAGTACGAAATGAGGATTATGGAACTTCGATACGTTTTTAGTTCAAATAAATTTATTTCTAACTTCCGCTTTCCGCTGTGCGAAATGCAGAAGCCGGAGATGCCAAACTAAAATGTAACATAAAATAATAACATATTCAAAAATAAAAATGAACTAAAAACGTCACATGGGTTGATTTTTTTTTTAAATATGTATTTTAGTTAGGTCACATGAATATGTTACATTGCGGAATGCGGAACTTCGATACATTTTTAGTTCAAATATAAGAAACTTTGTCCCCGATAATTTGACGAATTTAAATTTTCAACAATATAAAACTTTTGAAATTTACAATTAGGAAAATTTGGCTGATTTAAATCTTCAACAATATAAAACTTTTGAAATCTACAATTATATAACTTTTATATTATTCTATTTTTTTGCATTATATATATGTGTGTGTGTGTGTGTGTATTAAGAAAAAGAAGTTAATTCAACTAAAAAAACAAGTTAAATGAATCTTTAAAACAAATTATAAAAACTGGAGCAAGAAAGTATAATAAGAAGTCTTTATGTAAGTAGATCTTGGGTAGATTCTTCCTTCCACGTTCTTCTTTCTACTGTGTAGAATGCGGGAATCTGTTTTTTTTCAACTCATCAAGGAAATCTATTCTTGATTTCTGCCTCCTACCTATGCAGATTCCTTAGTTTTCATTTCTTTATTGCCGACTTTCACATTCCGCACAGCGGAATGTGTAAATTGGAAGTTACATGTTTGCAATTAACTTTCTGTCCTTTTTGACTTCTTTCTGCCGTGCGGAATGCGGAAGCCAAAAAAGTCTTTTTCACTTTTTTTTTCTCATTTTTCTTTGCAATTTTTAGCTCTTCCACTTTCCGAGGTATGGAATGCAGAATGCGAAACTTCAATATGTTTTTAGTTCAAATAAATTTCTTTCCAAATTCCTCTTTTCACTGTCTATGGAATGCGGAAATCTTAGGTTACATGTTCACAATTAACTTTCCATGCTATCCAAATTTCACTTTCTGCCGTGGGCAATGCGGAAGCCAGAAAAGTCTTTGTCGCTTTTTTTAATTTTTCTCATTTTTCTAACTTCCAGTTTCCATAATGCAGAATGCGAAAATCAGAGCTTTGATGTTTTTCTTCACAATTTCTTTTTCTTCCACTTTCCAAAGTATAGAATGTGGAATTATGAACTTCGATACATTTTTAGTTCAAATAAATTTCTTTCCAACTTCCGCTTTTCAGTGTGCGGAATGTGGAAGCTGGAAATGCCAAATCCAAACTTTTCCAAAGTTTCTATTTTTGAAGTTTCAGTTGCGCTCTTTAATCTTAGCTTTTTGTTGTTTTTTTGTTTTCTGACTTTCACCAAAGAAAACAAAGAGAAAATAGATTAAAATCTTGACCTAGAAGGCCTGTGGTTTTCTTCCAACTGTTTTATGGTGTATAAAATATATTATGTAAGCTCGTAAAACCATAAGGCATGGTTTTATGTTTGTCATAGTCCACATTTAATATTTATAACAGAAAATGAATAACAATAACCAAAATCATGGTATATGTTCATGCGAATATATATATATATATATGCATTTTAGTTAGGTCACATGAATATGTTACATTGCAATTTTTTTCATGCCATGTTTCATTCTACAAGAAAAAATAACCATCACGTTGTGGAGACTATGCTAACTGAAGATTCTATTTCACTTTTTCTATGTTGTGTTGTCAACCTTTTCCAGCTAGTAGAGGTCTCCTCATTAGCCAAGTGAACTCAATCAACTCATAATCTATTAGGTTCTGAATTTCTATATCAAACGACCTTCACAGACATGAGCTATTGCTTCCAATTATATACAGTAGTCTTGTAGAGAATGGACAACTAAAATAAGGAACTATAATCAAAGTTACCCAATGTACATGCAATATTGTAAATAATGTAACATGCGTTTAATTTCCTCGTTCTTTTTTCCCACTTAATCAATTTCAAATTGTTCATGCATCCAATTTGTTTCTCTCCCATTGAACTCCAACATTCTTCTTCTCACAGGACTATCACATTACTTGCACTCAAAGTTTTCACACTGGATGCAACAATTATTAGAGATCATGCACCTTACCACTTACTTGTAGCTTCTCCCTTGCATACTAGTTCCTCTATTACAGTGAACCCTAGCTCAATAAATGAAAACCCTGCCTTGCGTGCATCGACTATCCCATTCACATCACTCTTCTCTTCTATCAAAGTTTGGA
The DNA here is from genome assembly GCA_001517045.1 of Pseudotsuga menziesii. Lineage (NCBI taxonomy): Eukaryota > Viridiplantae > Streptophyta > Pinopsida > Pinales > Pinaceae > Pseudotsuga > Pseudotsuga menziesii. The sequence continues at coordinate 11,736 of LPNX010350460.1, read as the reverse complement.
ACATTCAAGGTTGAGTTACTGCCAAGACCAACATACATGTACATGGAAACCAATGAGGGTCTGGAAAGGTGTTTGGATTTGACCTTGTTAATGCTTCACACAATGAAATACATATATCTGCATTCAATGAATTGTCACTCTCTTTGAATGACGAAATACAAATAGGAATAGTGTACATAGTATCAAATGGCACAGTGAGAGCATCTAATCCAATTTTAAACCATTTGAAAAGTGATAACAAGATTTTCCTAGGTTCCTCCTCAACCATCCAACCATGCTTAGATGAATATATTTTAATACCTTTATATTTATTTAACTTCAAAACTATTCAGGAGAGTCAAACTATACCTGTCAATTCCATGGTTGACCTTGTTGGACTTGTCATTTCAGTTTCACCTACATCCACGATATGAAAACATGATGGTGTTGAGTCTGTTAGGTGAAGCATTAGACTTCGTGACATGTGAGGCTATAGTATTGATATAACACTTTGGGATGAGAATTTCCAAATTAAAGGAGCCCATTTTTCCAATTTTCACGGTTTACCTACTCCTCCAACTGTAGCAATCAAAGGAGGTCATTTTATAGATTTTAATGGAAAAAATGTTGGAACTATTTCCAACACTACTATTTTTATAAACCCAAATATTAAAGAAACTTCAGTTCTCCAAAAATTGTTTCATGACAATGGATTTCGTTCAACATCACCATCTTTGAGCCGAAAATTCAATGCCTCTCATTTTGCTCCTCATAAAATCATTACCATCAATGAGCTACAAACTCTTCAACCATCTGAAAAACATGTTTGTTACTCTCTTGTAGCAACCATCACAAATGTTAACATGGATGAGTTTCATTTCCTTACATGCCCTCTTTTTGTTGATGGTATACAATGCATGAAAAATATTTCCCACAAAGTTGGAGACATTTGTCATTGTGGTAAATGTGATGGGGAGTTTCTTCAATATGACTACTGATACATACTAAAGTTTGACTTGGAAGACGTCACTGGATACCTGCATGGCGTCATAGCTTTTGATGATGTTGCAAACCAACTCATGGGAATTTTTACAAAACACTTATGTCTTCTCTCAACTGAAGCAACATCAATTGTTGAAATAGTCTAGAGGATCTGCAACAAACAATTACTTCTTACTCTTTAAGTTAGAACAGAGACCTTCTGCAGAATTGCACGCCTAAAAGTTGTAATTGTCATGGTTGAAAACACATAATTGGCAATTTCATATGTACATTTAAATATATAGGTTTTTTCAACCTGAGATTTAAGCATTCTTTATTGTCTATAATGAATGCTTTCAATTCTCAATTTTAAGTCCTTATTTTATAGTTCATTATAGAAAGGTATTTTGTTTAACTCCCTTATATCACTTCTATTTTGTAGTCTCATAATTCAGTTGTACAAGCTATCACTTTACCTCTTTTACCTAAATTGTTGATGCAACCTATATGGTAACTTTTGAAAACAATACTAACTTTCTATTGTGTTTATTTATAAAATAAACAACGTTGTTCTCTTGTTTCTTACCACAACTTTTCATTCTTCTATACAAAACAATAATTACATTTAATGTTTCTTTTTTTCATATATCCTTTCTCATACTACACTTTGTTCTTCTATATTGTTTCTTTCTTACAATTATCAAGCTAGGACTTGAAAAAAAATACTTACTCAATAAATATTATTTTAAGGTACATTCTTAGTTCCCAATATGCAATCACCTAATATTCTCTTTATATCCTCTGCTTTATACCCATATACTTTACAGTTAATACATATAAAAAATGGGTCGTTGCCAACAATCAAAGATTCTAAGTCTTTAACAAGTTTATGGTTTTCTTGTAGGAATTATGCCGACTCATGACAATAAACAAGCCAATGCACAAAGAAGAGTTGTATATGCACAGAACAAAGATAAAAAAACAAGAAACAATGTCTTCTTTATAGAGCTACTCGTCTACCTGTGGATTTGTCTAATTCAATTTCTCTTTCCCAACCTTCTAACATACCTTCACTTCCATCCCCAATGCTAAATCCATCGAACACCCACCTCGATGATGCACATCAACGATTTCGTAAAAAAATGGACAAATTGTGTGATATGCATATTTGCTCAATTTCAAAAGAATGTTACCCTTGTATTGTAACGAAAAATTTCCATGGTGCATACACTTGTTCTTGTTGTATTCTAGAATGAAAATGCCATCGTTTTTCATTAGAAAACAATATGGACCTAGGAATCCAACCACCTATCCTTGGATTACTTACACAAGTTGAATAAATGCTCATTAGTCGTGCTAACCCAATATTACAAGTCACACATGCTCATGGTGGTCAATATAAATATTCTGGCCATATTATTTACTTCCCCCAAGACATTTCCAATATTGCCACATACCTACCCCATTTAATATAAGAACTTGACATCCTTGTTGTTTGCAAATGCAACTCTACAAACAATCCATATGACTTGTTTGTTAGTCGAACACATGTTCTTTCTTCCCTTCAATACAAAATGGAAAATGACCCATACTACAAGGATGTACAAGTCAACTCAATTGTATAAGCTTCTTTGCCTCTTATTTCAACAGATATTTCACCTTTTATTCCGCATGTTAATAGAAATGATACATTATCTCATCGGCAAAGCTTATCCTGTACAGTTCAACCACCAAATTAATTTGAACCATATGATTTAGAATCCTCCTAGTTTATTTCAACACAAACTAATTCTAGAACTGAGGTTGAAGAAATTAGACAGTTGTTACACATAACAAATATCCCACTACCACCTTCCATTGATTGGCCCCCTATAGGAATCTCCCCTATCGATGAGTACAACATGGAAGTTTCCGTGTCTTTTCCAACCTTGTTCCCCATAGGTGCAACAATGCTTAAACAACCACACATTCATGAATTTGATATGCACGAATATGCACTTCACCTCATTCACTATCATGACAACAGATTTGGCCAGCATCCTCGCTTGTGGTACTACATATACAATCTAATTATGCATCTTCGGAGTAATGCTACTGCCTTTGTTTTTTTCAAAATTAATCTTGAAGATACACTATCTCCCACAATACTTAATCTTGTTAACTAATTGCAATACATGCCTAATGAAAAAATTGGTGACCGAGTCACAAGGTTTGAGTCTTCATTACGTGGAACATGCTCATATTGGAACAAAAGTAGAGATGAACTCACAAATATGATCAATCAACAAGGTACACCAATGTTCTTCTTCACCCTTAATGCAGCTGACACAACAATGGCCATATTTTCATTCTGTAATTCCTGCTGACCATCCTACCATTTTAGCTCAATACTATCAATGGAATATTCACAACATCATATCAAATCCACATATTACATCACAATACATGCACAATAGATTGAAAACATTCCTTCAAGAGGTGCTTCAAAAAGGTTTTCATATAACAGATTCTTGGTGTAGGTATTCTACCATTTCTTCCTTCTTATTCTTCTCTTCGTGTTTCTCACTTTATACAATTCATTTCTAATATATTGATTTTTCTCCCTTGTAGGTATGAGTGGCAGCATAGAGGATCCACACACATTCATGGTTTTATTTGGTTGGAAGATGCACCAAATATGGACACCTTAGAATGGGAAGATGTTCTTGCAATTGAAGTTGCAATTTTTTTTTTACACATATGTTACAGCTTGGAATCCTTGTAATTCCCACTAGTCCACATCTGGGTTACACCATTCAACTATAAATGATCCATGCAGCCTTGCATCACCATTCATATTTGCATCAAACTACTCAGTTGACTATGAAGAACTTGTAAATTTTGTTCAAAGGAACACCAGATGTTCAAAATCAACTTTCCTTCGCAAAAAAGGAACATCTTTTCAATGTCGCTATGGTTTTTTGTATGACCTACAAGCTACTTATTCATTATTCATTGATCCAGATGGACATAAAACCTACAATCTTGCAAGAAATGATTCCCTTCTAAATATTCACAACCCTACCATGCTTTCAATATGGAGGGATAATGTTGATTGCCATCATGTTCTTTCTAGACATGTTGTCCTCAAATAAATTTGAAGGTATGCATCAAAATTAGATACAAAATAAAAAAGCTACCATGCAATTCTCTCTCACCTTGCACATGTAGCACCAAGTGATGGCCCATTATTCATCTAATCAAATAATTGCTTACACAAACAGTTGCAGAACGAGACATTAGTGCACAAGAGATGTGTCACATGATCCAAAAAATCCCTCTTGTGCTTTGTATCTGTCACTTCTTTTCACTAAATGTGAGCCAAAGTTTCTTCCGTCGTGTTTGCAATGACACTAATAACACCCCTCCAACCCCCCCTTCATATTTGCATACATGCAAAGACCCCTTTCTCTTGAACATCTAACACTGCTTGAAGCTGCTCGTTCATGGTCTATATCACCTAATAGGAAAACAAATCCATGGAAAAAAAACTTGCGTAACAAGATTGTTAGAGTCTATCCACAATTCACTTCCATTCCTCCCTTTGATTCTTCATCTTTTGAACCGTTTTGTTGGAGTGAACTTATTCTATACAAACCTTTTTGTTCCATCTGTCGGGATATTGGAACAACAACTTCTGAAATTATTTCTCATTGGCATCACATTAAAGGCACATATGTTGTGTGGCATGTTGAATGTGCACAAGAAGAACCCTCTACACCTGTATCTGATGATTCAAACTCCGATGCTATTACCTTTCCCTTTCCCCATAGCATGGATGAATGGGAAATTCTCTCTTAAATGTGACGAGGAAACAACATCTAGCTTGATGACCTTGAAATGATTGGACATCATTATTTTTACAAAAAACACGATTGGACACATAACAATATAACCACCCATTTGCATGAGACAACAACATCATTCATTGACCTCAATCGCTTGTCCACCCAACTACATGAAGACACCTCATCATTGTCCAATTCGCCTGATTCCTTACCTCCCACACAATGCATAGCCTTTGATCTTGTCAGTTCCCATTTTAGAAACACTACACTTGCTAAACCACTCAAAATGGTTATTCGAGGTACTGTAGGCACTGGTAAATATTACCTCATATCTTGCTTGAAATCTGCAATCCAAATTGCATCTAAACAAAATTCCCCACCACTTCTTCTCCTTTCTCCAACTGGTGTTTCTAATTTTAACATACATGCATCTACAATACATTCTTCTCTTCGAATACCCATTGGTAAAATTCACCCCCTTGAAGGCCAATCCCTTTCAAAACTTCAAGACGAACTCCACCATATTCACTATATTCTCATAGATGAAATGAGCTTTATTGGCCCAAAAATGTTAACTCAAATTGATGCATGCTTACGTCAGGATTTCCCCTAGCATTGTACAATCCCATTTGGTGGTTGTTCCATAATCCTTCTTGGTGACTTCAAACAATTTCCTCCTATAAAGGACATCCCCATGTATGCAGGCTCATCCATTGGAACTGCTCTTTGGAATACATTTGATACTTTTATCATGCTCGAAATGATTTTTTGACAACAAGGAAATAGCCCTTCTCAAACTTCCTTTCGCCAACTCTTGATAAACCTTTGAAATAAAACACCAACTATTGAATATTGGGCACTCCTAATGACAAGAAAAACCTCATTCCTTTCACATGTGGAAAACTGTTCATTTCAACAATATATCCACTTGTATCCAACAAATAGCTCTGTTTTATTGCACAACAAACACATGTTGAAACAACTTAATATGCCAATTGCACATCGCTTTGTAGAACAAAGGAACAAACATGCCCACCAATCCATTGATGACGAACAGTTTCCATTAAAATTCCTTCTTGCTATTGGTCAACAAGTCATGTTAACTACTAATCTATGGGTTCAAGAATGACTTGTTAACGACTCACTTGAAAAAGTCATTGAAATTGTATACAACTCCAATGAACAAAGGACCCTTATGGGAGCCTTCTAATCCAACTTATGTTCCAATATCTCCCATAACAAGAGGATACCATAGGAAACTACCACTTCGTATGGCATGAGGTTTAACAATTTATAAAGCCCAAGGTATGAGCTTGGCTAGACCTTGTTGGAATTCTTCCCCTCTTTGATGAGCTTCCATCTCTTGGGAAGAGTGAGCACTCCCATGGGTTTCTATGATAGCTTTTCCTTTGTCTTAGGACTGGGATGTTGAAGTAGAAGCTACTACTACTTGTTGTCTTGCTTCTCTTTCCATGTTTTCCCTTACAACCTTTTCCTCTTCTTCAAATTTCATTTTTCTAAAATGAAGGGTAGGATCCTTGATTTTTTTTTTGAAATTTGAAAACATGGGACTTTACCTCTGGAATAGTGATGTTTTCCACCGGTTCCCGAAAATCAATAAATTCCTTGTACATGGAATCATCTAAAAAATATTCATGTGTATAATTTAACTTAGCCTTTTCTTGAGCAAAAAGGATAGCGAGAAAATCCTTAGGATCATGCATCCTTTTGACAACTTCTCCCAGATTCATAGTTGTAATCCCCTTACCATCATAGTTTCATGGATAGAATTCTATATAACCAAAGAATCTATATATAGAGAGAACTTAGGCCAAATCTTCCTCTTGTGCTTAGCCAATTTTTGATGGGCTCCATCAATGACGGTTTGAAAAGAAAATTCCTGTAAGACCATATGGTTTGGAACAATTCTCGGCAACAAATGGACGGTGTTGCTTCCCCAAATTCTAAAATAAGAGAAATATTCCCCGACGTCATGTAGACTAATTGAATCCCTGGTTGTTACTGAAAATGTCGGAGCATTGCCCTTGAAAATATTATGATACATGGACCCCAAGAAAAGGCGGCAGATGTCATATATGTGAGGAACAAAAATATCCTCCCACATGTCAGAGAAGTAAATATGGACCAGTGGACAATACTTCTGCCAATTCCAACCTAGGTTAGGAAATGACGAAGTCGCACAAAAAACATCCATGGCATAAGCCGACATGTAAAATTTGGGTTTTTTGCTTTCCCAGGTTTTCTTGTATTTATCAATTTTCTCTTGCAAACTAATAGATAATATTTGAGCCCAATTGAAGGACGCACCTGTAAGAATAATGTGTTGGGTTGTCGAAACTCATTCTGCTTTGAAAATTGTGCAATTTTCCTCACCATATAACCGACAGAACATGGCTATGAGTAGTGAAAATGGTTCCTTGAACCATGAAGTAGGGTAGATATTACATGGTTTTCTACTAAATAGGGTAGGATTTTCCATCCATGATTTCACCACATCTTCGTAATTGAAACGAGATATTGCTTCATCAAGGAACTTACGATTCAGTAGTTGTTTCGGGAGTCCAAGCACGTAAGCCTTCGCAAAAATATCAGGTTTGAATGAGTCCAAAAATATGCCAATTTGGTCATTGAAAACTCTCTCCTTAGGGTAAGTGTGGTCAAGTGCCCACTTCACCACATCTGTGTAGGGAATAAATGGTGGTATGGAAGCAATTAGATGGTTCTGTGAGATTTAAATTCTTATGTAAGCTGACTGGTCATGAGGAATTCCTGAGAAATCATCATTATCAAAAATAGAATAAAATATCGACTAGTCCAAATATTGGTTTTTCAAAAATACACCCACTATTATCTGTGAAGACTCCGGCGTTTGTGTCCTTGGACCTTTCCTCTTGCAGATCTATTTTTGATCTTGTGTTTCTGTGATCCAGAGATGCCATTTATGATCAAAATTTGGAAAACCAGGTCAAAACTTACTACAGTGTAAAAATAACAGGATAAATGGTTGTAAGGAGTTAACTTACTAGTGGAAAGCTTTGAAAACCAATGACAGATGTAAGATCAAGCGAAAAGAATGTGCAGTAAAAATTTCCCGAAACAGTAAAAATGCAAGTCAAACAAATGGTAAAAACCTCAAAAATTCAAACCGACTATACAGCCAGAACCCCAACAGAAAAACAAATCTAGAATATGGATCTAGCGAAAAACAAAGAACTGAAATGAAGGAACGCAAATAAAAACTTTGGAAATTTTATTGGGAAACTTTTGATTTAGTGTTTCTAGCTTCCGCATTCTGCACTGCAGAAAGCGGAAAGTGGATCAAAACAAAAGTTTCCAAAAGAAAAATCAAAGTTCTGATTTCCACATTCTGCACTATGGAAAATGGAAGTCAGAAATACATAAACTTTTATTACGAACTTGTAACTTCTGATTTTCGTGTTTCGCACTTCAGAAAGAGGAAGTCGGCAATGGATTTCCCTGGTGACTTGAAAAAAATGGATCCCCTCTTTCCACACTGTGGAAAGCGTATTTTATTAAGTGAAATGCTATTTATGCTCGAAATTTGACAAACCTAGTCAAGACTTACTACAGTGTAAAAATAACAGAATAAACGGTCGATGTAATCTCAATAGAAAATAAAGCGTAGTAAAAATCTCCAGAAACACTAAAATTTGCAGGTAAAACAAATGGTAAAAACCTCAAAAATTCAAATAGGCTATATAACCAAAATCTCAACAGAAAAAAAATCTAGACCATGAAAAACAAATGGCTGTGTTGGTAATAACTCCCGATTGATTATTATTCCAATGCAAATGCCTATATTTATACAAATCACATGGCGGTTGCGTTTCACCTTCCGCTCAGCCTATTTGGATTC
>LPNX010350457.1:108616-149856 GCA_001517045.1 Pseudotsuga menziesii | reverse complement strand
TGGTTCATATAGGTTTGTTTAGTTGGTGTTTTATGGATTTTTTTCAATCCTCCATGAATTCACGGAGGATTGAAAAAAATTGGGCAACATTTCGGCTTGCCCGAGACACATTTCAAAATTAAACCGGTAGCATAAACACTACCGGTTGACATAATTTATATATATATATATATAACAAATTAACAAAAATATTCAATTTAACTACAAATTTTCAAAAATCCGGCAGCATTTTTGCTTGCCGGTACACATTTTAAACATGAAAATTATAAAAACATTCATTTACCAAATTTTAAAACAAATTTTATAAATTTATAAAACAATTATTTACCAATTTTATAAATAAAACATACATTTACCAATTTTATAAATTGAAAAACAATTGATTAAACTGTTACCTCTTGGCTTCGACGCCATCGTGACGAGGTTGGGTTGCTTCAGGGTGCTTGGGTTGCTTCAGGGTGCCAATCCTTACGCCGCTCGTCGTTCCTCGGTCGAGCTTGCACAGTGGATTTTTGAAAAAAGACGACCGCGGCCCCTGCGGCCTCTTTTTATAATTTTTTCGACAGAGGGACCTCGGTCGAGGTATGTACCATCATCGAGGTACATACCTCGATCGAGGTCTATACCTCGACCGAGGTATTTCTTAACCCTCAGTCGAGGTTTTAATACCTCGACCGAGGGTTAGGAAATACCTCGGTCGAGGGCTTAACAAAACCTCGGTCGAGGGCTTGATAAAACCTCGGTCGAGATATTAAAACCTCGGTCGAGAGCTTGTTAAACCCTCGACCGAGGTGCATTTTTCTGTTTTTGTCAAAATGCGCTTGCCAAAAAGTGTAACCCAGGTCCGCGGATTCACCCCTAAAACACTATAGATGGGCATGTTATGAAATACATTCATTATCCATCCAGCTTTCCATTTTTACCTTTTAATATGTCAATTGTTGTACGCGCCTTTGCCTATATGCAACCCGCGTACATACGCGACTTTTCCTACAGCATGTCGCGTACTGTACGCGAATATTTGTCATTGCAACCTGCGTATAGATCTGTATGCGGGTTTCCCTTAGAGCAACTCGCGTGTCATACGCGAGTTGCCAGTATCAATACTCGCGTACGCTTTCCTTTGACATTAAAAATAATAAATCATGATTATCTAAGATTTGTTAAGCCCTTAACTATAACCATCTTAACTGTCTCAACCTCCTCAACCCTCGAAACTGCCTTATTTCACTAAGTATAAATAAAGGCCTTGGGGAGGGTATTAATCAATCATACCTGGAGAGCAAATTTATGCTGGTGGTATCTATTTAGAAGTCTTTGGAGCATCAGAACTTAGAATCCTTTGGTTGTAGAGGATTCCTTGTTTCAGGCATTGGGTTGTAACCTTAACTCATTCACTATTATTAATAAAGAGAATCCTTATTCCAAATGTGTTTTGAATGTCTTTCATGTATCATGGTTTGATGAATATTTATGATTAAGCACTCTATATACTATTTATCTAACTTGTCCTATATACATGTATAAGCTTGCACTTGGAGGATTTTGCTCTTTACAGGTGAAGGATAAGCACCCCTGAAAGATTTGGAGGAGAAGCAGAGCGGAAGAAGACAAAGCTAGGATCAACTGTCGTGAATCGGGTGAGTCTATCATATCTTCTTGTTTCCTTTCTGTACTTTAAAGTTGATTGCCTGCAAGTTTTAAGAGTATGTTGGTAACCCGAGATCTTCGGTTATAAGGTGTTTATTCCTATACAACAGAACTGGCGACTCTGTTGGGGAGCCCAGACTGCTGTAGGTTATTTATGTTACCCTTGACCAGTCTTTGCCTTGAGTTTGTGTGTGGTATTTTATCCGGGTTCATGCTTACCATAGTATTTGAAGGCCTTCTGGATTTTCCTTCTTTTTGAGAAAATTTTGTACATGTACGCGGGTTGCTCTCATACACAGTCGCATACAAAGGCCTACATATGCATGTTTCTCTCTAGGACAGTCGCGTACAGTACGTGAGTTGCTCTTTTACACAGTCGCGTACAAGCCTTGAAATAGGGATTTTTGGGCTAGGGTTTTCTTGTCCCTGTCCTTTTGTGATTCCTGTTTGTTAGTTGGCCCTCCTTATAAACACTATGTTGTTAGTCTAATGACCTTCGTGGCCGCACCTTGTGCTTTCTTGTAAAGCCCTTGAGTTTCTTTTGTTTGGATTGTCTTATGTTTGCATTATTGAAGTAGGTTTTCCTATTTGGGTTATAGGTTGAAGTGTTTTTGTCCGAATCAGTGATCAGGGTTTTGGGCAATTTTTTTTCCAGTCTATCTTTAGATAGTGATTGGTTTGTCACTTACCTTCGTGAGTTTTCAGTGATTTCTTGTCATTGTACCCACCCAAGCTAGGGTTCCCGATCTTCCCTTGTGGGTTGATTCTTGGTTTTATTAATCTGTTTACTTCAGCTTGCTTGTTTTATACAGTTGATTTGATCCAAATATACTCAAGTTTAGTGCATTTTAGGTGCATGGTCATGTTTGATCATTTTAAAAAGTGAAAAGAAAAACATTTTCAAGCTTTTTGCATTTGTTTTTGCATAAGTAGTTTTCATTTCAGTTTTAAAATATAATCTCAAAACTACAAAAATATAGTCTTAGTTTCTCTTTATCGTTGCATTTGTTCATCAATTTATATTTACAAAAAGAAAAAGAAGTTTTCTTTAGTAGTGGTAATTTGCTTTGAAAAAAAAATACACCTTTGCTTTTTTATTTTCTATCGAGTCAAAAACACCATAGTTCATCAATCCATTTCCTTCTGAGTAAGAAATAGCCCTTTAAAATGAACGTAATAATTAAAATTTACTAGTAGTTTTCATTTTTTAGGGGCTATTCACCTACTAGCTTAGGCTAGACTTGTGGGATAGGAAGTGTAAACTTCCCATAAATTTTAAAATTCAGACGTAGGGGACCATTTGATAGGTAAATCCTTGTCTTTATCAATTGTATCTGGGAAGCTCCTCTCAAAAGGGAGTCAAGCACGAGGCCGCGTGGAGGCATTGGACTGAGGAGATAACCCTTTGATTCCTTGTCAAAATGTAAATCAGGACTTTTATGCATCTGGGGATTCTGTCCTAGTTATATTTTTGGGCTCAGCTACCTTGCCCATGCGTACGAGTCAGGCTTGCGACTGTCCCCCCAGACTGTTGGTATAGCTAAGGTAGCCTTTAGTCTCTTCACATTTAGGGTTCATACCTAGGTAAACCGGAAGGCTATTTCTGGTTCACCTTGGACAGGCTTGGAAGGTAACCCTTGTTGTAAGTGTAGGAGGGCGGTGGGTGATTCCTCCACTTGTGCCTAAGAACCACTTCAAGGACGCCAAGCAATCGTTCTTTAGCTTTCTTTGAGAAAGCATATCTTTCACCCTTGTTGACTGTTTAAGGCTTTAGGAAATTTTATAGTGTTTGCTCTGTGGTTTTGTCTGTGTTTAATTGGCTTTAGGGTTTGATTTGTTAAATTTTCAATCGTGGAGGACCAACCTATAATAAGGTCAAGAAGGTTGCAAAACCTTCCCCCTCTCGTCACATTGGAACCTCTACCTCCACCCCAAAGGCGGAGATTGGACACGGACGGTTCATTTGAACTGGTAGGAGTAAGTGAAGTTCCAGGTGAACCATCACTTATAGCTAACCATCTTAATTTTTATATAGTTGAGATAGAAGACTTGCAGACTGATGCGTTTGCAAGGAATTTCAACACACCCTTGACTGATTTAAATGATCCTGTGATCATCCAGGTTAGACCTTTTGATTCACCTATTTTAGGTGTCCCTGTGGGTAGGATTATGTCTACTGCGGGAGAAAGTTCTTTTGTTTTCACCTTAGCTGTTCCGGCTGAAGGGGTACTACCTCCCCTGGTTAGTGCCCCTAGATCTAGCATACCTTCTACGCCTTTGACTCTAATGAGCCGGGTGGTCCAACCGTCGGTTCACTCAAACCTAGTAGGTACTTCTGGTGACATGGTTACTGGGATTCCTAGTATACCTATTGTTCCTTCCTCCTTCACATACACTACCCATAGTGGTCCAATAGGATCCTCGGCTTTTGTCCAAGGATTTCCTTGGAATGGGGGGTACATTCCCCCATCCACTCCGTACGTAGGCCCATCACCTTCTTATGTAGGAGTGCAATTTGGAAACAATACCTCTTATGGGAAAAGTTTTCAAACTCCGGTCTCGGGCCCGTTTACGAGCTCTCCCTTTTCATTGTTTAGCGGAGGGATACCTACTCCTGTTTTTCATACCCCGGTTTCGATTGGGACGGCTCGAAATTTGTATACTGCACCTCCCACTCACAACCCTGTGGCTTACAGATGGAATCTGTTTCAAAGTAATCCATCCACTTCGCAACCAGTGGTAGGGGGAAACCCCACCTTTACTTATGGGCATTCGGGGGTAGGTCCCTCTAATCCCCAGATTGACACTTTTAGTGCCCCGATTCGACCCAAGCTTTCTTTCCTGGAAACGTTAAACTTTCTAGATTTTTTTAAGTTGATGAATGACCCGGTGAGGCATGACCCCTCGTGGCCACCTATTCCCACCAAATTGCCATCGGACATCCCTAAATTCAAGGGCAAAGTTGGTGAAGATCCTGGGGCTCATGCCACCACATTTCATTTATGGTGTTCTTCGAATTCACTGAATGAAGATTCAGTTAGGTTGAGGCTGTTCCAGAGAACCTTAACAAGTACCATGGAAAAATGGTACATTGAGTTACCTTCTGTTGCTTTCAGTAGTTTCTAGGACTTGGCTAGTGCATTTTTTAGCCACTTTCAGCTACTGGTCCGATATGATTTCGGAACAGACTTGTTATCTACCTTTAGGCAGAACAAGGCTACCCACATCTCGGATCATATCCAAGAGTGGAGGAGGCGAAAGAGCCTTATAAAAGCCACCGTCCCTCCTGAGTTCTTACTAGAGTGGTTCCTTAAATCCCTGTTTCCCTACATATCTAAGGACGTATCCACCTCAAGAGTGATGAATGAAGAAGAAGCCATTCTCAGGGCCCAGCAATTGGATTTGATTTATTCACAATCTGGGATCTTGTATGAGATTATCCCTGAGGCACCGAGGCCTACCCACGATGCAGAGAAGCCTAAGCTTGGACCCCATGCTGATGGTGTGGTTGGGTTCGTAAACTCTCCCACCGTAGAGTCTTTGACTAAACAACTTCATTAGTTTTCCATCAAGCAGTCTATGGCGGAGGCAGCAAAGGCTGCCCCCTCCCCCAAGAGTGCAAATGTTTTTGCATAGACCTCTCATAAGGGCAATCAGCAGCCCGGTGGGAAGAAAAAGAGAGGAAAGAAAGGAGAGGGAAACCAAAACAAGCAGAAACCCATGAATAGTGCTGATGGGGGCAAGAAAGAAAAGAAGAAGGTTAAATTCCCATGTAAGTTGTGCCATGAGGATCACCTTAATCACCTTTGTCCCCTTATGGAACAAGCCCAGAAGCTGCTTAAAGCTCAACAATCGGTTGTCCTGAAGGATCCTTTTCCCCAAGGGTAGAACTTTGCTTTAGCTTCTAATGTAGCAGGGGGCACTCAAAATGCCCCTGACCCAAACTATATCAACATGGTTCGATATTCGACTTTGTTATAGACTAGGAATAAAAACTATGAGAAAGAGACTTATGAGAAGGGTAAGGCTATAGGTGAAACTTCTAACCCTCTCACAATAGAGAAGCCTGCTGAAACTATGCCAAAGATATCGAAAGGTGTCTTCAAGAAGACCTTGCATAACCCTAACACTAGGGCTGCTTCAAACTACTCCGTGGTTGAAGATCTAGCCCAAACCCCGTGTGCAATGTCAGCTTTAGAGGTGTTACAGAGCTGTCCCACCCAATGGGATGCCCTCTTAGCAGCTCTAGTCAGCATGCACTCATCGAGTCTCATGGCAAAATTTCATTTGTCTCATGTTAAAATTTTCCTACCTTACCATGTAGCCTTATCAATAAATGTCATCCATGGTGGAAATACCATTGGAAGGGCAGTTGTTGATGAGGGTGCTTCTACATGCATCATGTCCTTGTCCTGTTGGAAATCTCTCGGATCCCCAAAGCTAGTCCCGTCAAACACTCTACTTACTACTTTCGATGGAAGGTCATTCCGTTCGCATGGTATCCTACCGACTTTTGAAATTAAGCTGGCAGGGAAAGCGATGTCTGTTGAGGCGGAAGTGATTGATGCACCTTTGGACTACAATTTTCTTTTGGGAAGAAACTGGACTTATGCCATGTCCACTATTGCATCGGTCGTCTTTCGGGTAGTGGTTTTTCCACATGAAGGAAAGTTGGTTACTATTGACCAACTTGATTTTACTCGAAAAGGCCATTTAGAGTCTAATGAGTTCGCTGTGCCATTGGTTGATCAGGTCAAACTTGTTGCACAGAGCTTGGGGGCTAGAATGTACGCGTCACCGATGGGCACATTCGATCTTCCAACCCTGATTAACTATATTGGTTCTACTAGTGTGGGGGAGTCCATAGCCACGATTGTTGATAGAACTGATCCTTGGGTTCTCCCTTCCCCCCATGAATCGGAATTGCCCTTATCGGCAGTGGAAGTAGCTTACCAAGCTATCACTCAAACCACTGTTGATCCCATTCCGGATCCTCTCACAGTCTCGGAGGACCTGGAAGAAGTCTATTTTCCTGCATGGGCGAAAAACTCTTTGCACTCTACAGACTGTTTAGATATGGTTTTACCTTGTGATGAAGCCATTTTGGAAGCCATGAATGGACGTGGTAAGATCTTTGAGGATCTTCAGCATTGATCCTATTTTCTTCCAGAACTAAACAGAATAGAAAATCAAGAGTTTCATATGAGACAGTCAGAAGATGTTGATACACCCATCAATCCCTTACCCAGGGAAGGAATGTTTGCCAAGGGGAATATGGAAAATATTTCCGCTACTATACCTATCAACATCTCTGTAAATCCTGATGTTGTGGAAAACATATATATAGGTGCAAACTGCTCTCTTGAAGAGATTTCTATCTATACTTCCTTGTTTAAGGAATTCTGTAATGTCTTTGCCTAGTCATATGAGGAGATGCCAGGCATTGATCCATTGATTGTTGAACATGAAATTTGAACATATCCTAATGCCAAACCTGTTCGACAAAAGTTAAGACCTGTTAATCCATGCAAAGCGGCGGCTGTGAAGGCCAAAGTTGAAAAACTGTTGAAGGCTGGTTTTATTTATCCTATAGCTTTGACAAGATGGGTATCCAATCCTGTTCCAGTTGATAAGAAGCAAGGGACCATACGCGTCTGTACTGACTTCAGAGATTTGAATAAATCTTGTCCTAAGGACAACTATCCCACGCCATTTATAGACCAGATTATAGATGCTTGTGCAGGAAGTGAAGTGTTCTCATTTATGGATGGTTTCTCCAGATACATTCAAATTCAAATAAAACTGGAAGACCAACATAAAACTGCTTTCATTTTTGCTTGGGGTACCTTTGCCCTACAAAAAAATGCCCTTTGGATTGAAAAATGCTGGGGCAACCTTTCAATAGGCTATGAACTTTTCCTTCCATGATATCAAAGCCATTGTCAAACCTTACCTTGATGATCTGCCTGCACATTCTCATAAGAGGATTCAACATGCAGACCATTTATGGTTGATATTTGAGAGATGCAGATACTATAAGATCCACTTGAATCCCCACAAGTGCGTATTTTGTGTTGAGTCAGGAAGATTGCTCAGGTTCATTATCTCTAATAGAGGCATCTAGGTGGATCCATTAAAGGTAGAGGCCATTGTAAATCTTCCTCCTCCTCGTTCTATCAGGAAACTTCAAAGCCTGCAAGGGAAGTCTAATTTTCTTCGACGTTTTATTGTTAACTATGCCAATATTACTAAGGGCTTCATGCACCTGCTTAAACAGGACACCCCATTTGTATTGGATGAAACTGCACAACTCGCTTTCGAGGCATTGAAAAAAGCTTTTTTGTCGGCACCCTTTCTGAGTCCGCGAGATTATTCTAGGGATTTTATATTGTATTTGGTCGCGTCCAAGTTGACCATTGGGGTAGTGCTGGTCTAGGAGGACAATAAGCTCATAGAGCATGTCATCTACTATCTTAGTCGTGCTTTGGCTGGACCTGAACTCATGTACTGCCACGTTGATAAATTAGCCTTAGCAGCTGTCTATGCTGTTTAGAGGTTATGTCACTACCCCGTTGAGGTTATGCTGTTCAGCAGGGCTGTCTATGCTATTGAAGCCCTGTTTCGCCCAATTTTGAAGGGATGAAATTTTTTCACTATAAATATCACCAAATTATTATATGAACTATATAAAATCCTTAGAAATTGAAATATTTTTAGAAAAATATCTCCAAATATTTTATAGTTGGCATTTTAAGAATTGGTAAGATTCGTCAAGGTTTATGCACTTTTAAATAAGTATGGATGCTTAAAACAATTTATGGCCAAGTGAGTATGTACATTTTGCAATACTTATTCATGGAATCGGTGATATGGAAGCAAGTTTGTCAACTTCAACAATGACCATTGAACAAATCCAAGAGGCTGGGTGTTGGATTAACAAGAAGAAGTGAACAAGGGTGCATGCACATGATACTAATGGATTGGTGTTTACATTATGCTCTAGAGTATAATTTGTTGGCAGTTTTTTTCAAGAGTATCATGCCTTGCTTGGTCTAATTTGATGGCATACTTCGTGTTTCTAAATGATGATTACTATCGGATGGATTTCACATGATTGATTTCAATATAATTTTCATTATGTGTGCTTTCTTTTGCATATTAATGAAAATTGAAGATTTGTGAGCCTACTTATGTGATTGAATATTGATTGCAATCACATGCATTAAAGTGAGTGAAATGGTTGAACATGTCTTAGTGTTATGTAATGTGTAAGTTTCCATGCCTCATCTCCATAGGATCGGTAATGGAAAACAAACCAAAAAGCATTAGACTCCCTTCAACAAAAGCATAAGATGTATAGTATTGGATCAACAAGAGGATAAATGAGAAAAAGAAAATGAGCACATAGGGAGGTGGTGTTGGAAGAAGTTTCCATTATGTCAAATAGAGTGTCATTTATGTCCAAAGGGTAAAGGGATTTGTGGTGTTGTCATTGATGTCAAGGTGATAATGATGATGTGGTTGTAGTAGAGATATATTATTTGGTTATGTTTGATGAATCCTTGAAGCCCCTATAGAGGACCCTAATGATCCTAAGGAAGCCATTGAAGAAGAAGCCTTGTCTCAAGTGTATATAACTCCAAAGTGTTTTCCTTATGGCATAGAGGTTACGCGTGACCCTCATAGGAAGACACTTTGAGTTGCACACAAGTGGTACAAATCCCCTAATGACCCTGATGATGTGGAGTGTAAAGGAGTCCCTAAAGTGTCTCGAAAAAGTGTGAAGAATTTTCTAAAAAATAATGTTGGGTCACATGACCATGATGATGGGTGACATGACCATTATGGTGGGTCACATGACCATGTATTTGGGGTATCATAACCCATGTTGGAGAAGGTGCTAGAGAACCCCTAAGGTTGGTGCAAAGTATATTGGGATTAAGTGTGAAATATCTCCCAAAACCATGATGATGGGTCCACATAACCCTGAAAGTAGTGGTGTTGGGTCCACATGACCAGAAGGATAGGTCCATATGACCATGAGAAGTAGCCCCCAAAGTAATAAGGATTGGTCCATAAGACCATGACGATGTGAAATATGAAGAAACCTCCAAAGTAATGATGTTTGGTCCACTTACCCATGAGTTTGAGGTTACATTACCCATGGTAGAGAAGGCTCTAAAGAGTCCTCAAAGTTGGTCCAAAGCAAGTTGGTGAAGCATGAATTATCCCCAAAATAATGATGTTTGGTCCAAATGACCCTAAACGTTGTGGCACTTTGACCCATTGGACCACATGAAGCGGAAAGGATTCCAAAAATAAATAATGAGGTATCCACCAAGTATGATGATGTGGACAAGCTCCATATATTCATCAATATATATATGGATATGTTTGGGAATATATGGATTGATATTGAAGTTTTTTTGAAGTTTCATGATGGATCCTTGAAGTGCGGTACTAACCCTTGAGACCCCACAAAAATTGGAAATCATTTTTTTAAAGAAGAGTAAAATGTTTTTTCAAAAGTGAGTTGGAGCCCCCTTGAGGAGTATAAATAAGATTGCACTTTTTCATTTCATTTTTGTAACTCACTCTCTCTTTTCTATTGTGCATCATTGGAGAGAAAGTGAGGAATTTGTGGAAGAGCTAGTCTGAAAGTTTTGGGGATCATCTTTTGTTCTTTGGTGAAGATTGATAAAACTGGGATCAGTTTCTCATACGATATTGGAATTATTAATTTGTTTTCTCATTGGAAATATTAATGGAAGGGATATGTGATGACATTATATAGAGCTTGTTTTGGTGAAGGGTTTCTTTCCTATTTCTTAATCTTGGAAAAGGTATGTTTCTTGTACATGGGTCTCTCTTGTGATGGTCATGCCTCTCATGGACTAGGTTCCATCTTGTTGTCTTGAAAAAGGTAAGAAGTATGTACATGCTCTACTGCTTCTCTCTTGTCATACTTGATGATAATCCTGACATATATATTGGTGATTATATTGGCATATTGTTGGCATAGATCTTGGTGATTTGTTGAAATAGATCTTAGTCATTTGTTGGTATAGATATTGATGATTATCTAAGCATATTGTATGATCGTCTTGGCATAGATCATAATGGTTATCTTGGCATTGTCCATGGTTATGTTTTGGCATATGGCTCGTCTCTTGGAATGTTCAATTTTTTGAAAATATTTATGATGTAAAAGTTGAGGATGCAAATGAAATCAATATATTTTTGTTTCTAGGTATAGATCTGAGGCATGTACAGGTTGATATAGTGTGAAATATATTGAGACAGTATGACAGTGACATAGATAGTGTGAAAGTGAGTGTGTGATGGTGACAAGGATAGTGTGACAATGATTATGGCATTAGGACAATCATATCGTGATTATGACACGGAAAATGATATAGGTATAGAGACTAGATACATGTACATGTTGTAGACACATTGATTGGGGCATTGTGATAGAGATAGTGATTGTGATAGGTTGACAAAGACAGTGATGTAGGTACATGTTTACTGAGGAAGTGATATAGGTATTGATTGATAGAGACAATGATATAGTTACAGGTTGACAGTGACAATGACAGACAATGACAATGATAGATTGATTATCTTATTCATATCATGATGGTAGGATGGGGAAATGATAGGAGATTGAAGTCTCCTTGAGATTGGTGCATGTCATCTCAGTGGGTTCGAGCCTCTTTCCAATTGGTTCTAGTAAATTAGGGAGTTAGTGCTTCCTTCATATTGGAGCCTGTAAATCATGGCATTGGAGCCTCCTTCTAGTTGGTGTTGTCAAATCAGGTAGTTGGAGCATCCTTCAAGTTGGTTCCTATAAATCGGGTGGTTGGTGCCTCCTTCTAGTTGGTGCTAGAGAACCTTGGAATTTGGTGTTTACTGTGAATGTAATCTTGACATGATATAAGAAAATAATTTTGTTGTTTTCTCTTGTCTGGGTTTCCACATTAAATCTCTTGTGCATTGTATATTGTTTATCTGATAATGAATGACTTTGTTAATGGTTAATGTTTGCATGATACAATTAATGTTTGAAATGGTAAAGAGTGTTAAATACCTATTCAACCCCCTCTCAGTATTTCCAACAGGTGGCACAACAACATTGGAACATGTGGCGTCGATAATATGTTTCACCTAATGATGTAACATAATACACATGCAGTTTAAAATTTTGCATCAAGAGATAAATGGATTTAGCACCGAGGACTCAATATTAACCATAACAAGAGTAATATGGAAAGTGGTGAGGTGAAGGAATAGTTTGATCTTAAGCATAAATATATGATTTCTATCCTCATTTATATTTGTTGGACTCGTGCATTATCACTAAAGACCATCCATTTTTTTAGAGAATGATGGGGATTTTAATGAAGTTTTAACTCTAAATGCATCTGACACCTAGGGGCCACCTTCACCATTTATTATGGGTTTTCTAAGAGATATTTTTGAAGGTAGTAGTAAGAAAAATTGAAGACCATAACATAGATGAAAATTGTGTAGAGAGTTATTATTTTTGGCAAATCAATGTTCCAAATGAGAGCTAGACTTTGGGTGTCGATGCTTGTCTACCTTTACAATTTGTTTGCATGCATTTTAGGGTTGACTAAAATGAGTATGTGAACTCTAGAAGAGGCTAGATAGATGTTTAGGGCTATAAGAGCACAATTGTGACATACATACTTTGATTTTGAGTGCCATAGCTATAAAATTTCACATTAAAATTTTACCAATTAAACAAGATAGTTAAACTTCTTGGTTTATGAAAGGAATATCAAGGTGGAGTGAGGTGTCTGATCACTCATAATATTTTCAACTCGTCAATTCTTGCATATGATAGTGTGACAATTCAAGGTTAGGCAAGTGAGATCTAGGTTTATGAAGCGAAAAATTGGTGCTCATTTTAATTGATTTTAATACTTCAACGAGTGGTTTTTTCTTTACACTACATTTATGATTGAGGTTTTGACATGAATGCAAAGCCTCAATAGAAAATGTTTTGTCCTTAGCTTGGTGTGTGAAATACTATGAAACTATCAAAGTCTTGGTGACTTATCATGGTTGCTAATAAGATGGAGAAGCTTTACAACAACCCAACAATTCTTCAAGATCGGATATTCGATTAATGAGGGGTGTGTTCTACAATAACCTACTAAGATTCAATGGACACTCTATTGTTTGGCAAGGTTTTTCTTCATGTTTTAGCATTGTTTACTAAGCCATAAGTTAAATAATTTGGTTTGGATTTTGATGCTTTCAAAACCCATTGATATGTCTCAAGGAGGATAATTTGATAAGTAAGGAGGAAGTGATATAGTGATTTTCTCTTGTGTATTGATCTGGGAAAACTTATAATTCTCAACAATTGGTAAAAGGATAAAGTTCATTATATGTGTTAGAGGAGACTTAGGGGTAAGTGGTTGGAAGGTGTGTGATAAATATAAAGCTTATAGTGATAAATGATTATATAAGGTATACAAGTTAAATTGACTATGATTAAAAGTATTAGTGGTTAGGGTTAATGGTGGTTTAGGGATAGGGGTGATTATAGTACTTACAAGTATTAAGGGTTATTAATGTTAGAGGTTATGTTAATGGTAATAGAATTCAAGTTTTATAATAGCTAAGGGTATGGGCGATATGAGATAAAAGTTAAGAGAAAAAATTTAAGGGTTAGTGTTTGGGGGTTAGCAATTATAAGGCTTAAGTGTTGAGGGTCATAAGGGATAATAGTTATAGAGGTTATAGATCTATTTATAATTAGGGTGCATAATAGCTAAATGTTGTAATATTTTGTAAGTATTAAGGATATTAATGGTTATACAAGTTAGGGGTTATATGGGATAGGGTTAGAGGGTATAGAGGTCTAGGTTTATAATTGTTAAGGATTATAATATTTAGGGCTTAAATAGGCTAGGTTCATATATATTATGGAATTTTTTATTGAAGTGTTAGGTCTATTTAAGGTTGAAAATTTAGAAATTATAGAGCTTGTATAGGGGTAAGGGGTTATACAAGGTAGAAAGTTAGTAGTTATAGAGGTTGTAGAGGTTTACTGGTTAAAGTTAGTGTTAAAGGTTATAAGTGTATGTTCTTAAGGGTTTATATTGATTAGGCGTTGTTGGAGTAGGGTCCCGCAGCTACAGAAGAAGCTGCTATTTTGACGGATAGACAGTTTTGGCGGAGATATAAGAGGTAGAGCTACAACACTGTAGCAGGTTTCTAGCTATAGATTAGAGCCGAAAACCGTGACTGTAGAAGACAGAGAAGTCAAGGAATATGACGGTACCTGAGCGGCCGAGAAGAGAGAGCTCACCCACTGCATTGAAGGCAGCGGCGGAAGATAGGAGGGCTCAGCTACCCTCATAAAGGAAAAGGAGCAACGAGGCCGAGGTATTGAAGACAAAGGACAGCAAGGGAAGCGGTGCATAGTACCCATGATCAGCGCTGGGAAGCATGGAAGACTGCAGGAAGCTGTGGTGAAGGGAAGCGGTGCATAGTACCCATGATCAGCACCGAGAAGCATGGAAGACCGCAGAGAGCTGTGGTGTGACGGATAGCGGCTACCTCAAAGTACAGATACGTCGACTGTCACTAGTTAGGGTTTTGGGTTACTGTTGGGACAGGCCCACAGTGTTGTAATGGCGAGACCTTCGGGCCGCCTATAAAGGGATACATTTTGTATTGTAAAAGGGTTGGTTAGATAATAAAGGTATTGTAGACAGTAGAGACAGTAAGTTATTAGACTGTATAGGCTGTGTAGAATCCAAGCTCTGGTTCTGTTATTAGTTGTAGTATCTTACTGTAACTAGTAGCTGGCTCATAGAGCATGCATGTAACGATCTGCAGGGATCGACAGAGAGGGAAGAGTATATTGTAAGAGGTGCAATATAGAGGTAGAGAAGAGATCTAAGAGAGAAGGGCTCCAGGCTATGTGCATAGTTACCCAGAAGATCTCAAGCTGCATATGCGGTGCAGCAGAACTGTGTTTACCTTCCCCTGAGCTATAATAGAAACACAGTTCTGTGGACGTAACTTCCATCCTGGAGGTGAACCACGTTAAAATCGTGTGTTATGTGATTGATTTATGTGTTGTATTTATTTGTTGCATCTATCAGTTATCACATGGGCCTTGTTTACAGTTTAATGTATGTATGCGTTATTCAGTTCGCAACAATATAGAAAGATAGACATAAGTTGAAGTCTTTGGCATGTTGTATGCGGGTTCATTTATGCTTTGCTTGAAACAGTCGCTAGTCGCAGTGTTAAACAACCCTGTATGTTGAGTCTTGCAAGTCGACACGAACAACGCTAAGTGCGCTGAGCCGTGGGAGTAGGATATCGCAGGGAGGCGATACCGCACCGGCAGAGGAGCTGTGGTGCGTGATACCGTAGGTTGAGGGCTTAGCATTGGAGAGGAAGTTACGTGTCGCCTGGTGCGCGGTGATGTGATAGGGCTGGAGTCATCGCGATTCAGTGGAAGTTGCATGACGCGGAAAGGGACCGTGCGACAGGGAGAGAGAGATCTCGCGGCTAGAAGAGCTGCCAGTTGAGGAGATCGTGCGATGCGAGCAAAAGGGTTGCGCAACGCGCAGAGAAAGAGGCCTCGCGACTAGCAGAGCTATGAGTCGCAAATAGGATGCCACAGAACCTGGTCCAAGATGCTTGAGTCCTTGGCCAACCCATTAGAATCACTTCGGGTGAGACTTCAGGCCGCTTCGCGGTCTATCGCTGAAAGGGCCAGTGAGCTAGGGGTGTTGTTGGTTAAATACAGTAAACCCGGGTCTGCCCATCATAGCCAACATGCGTTATATGTGTCAATGGTGATAAATTGTTGTAAGGGTCAATGATTGTTCTTTATAAGTTTTAGATGTTACAATTATAAGGGTTAAGAAGTATGTTGTTTATGGTATTTAAGGCATAATTATTATAACTTCATTGGTGTTATGGATGACTACTTATATAGTTCCGAGGTTATATATGTTATTGTCTATGGATTAGGGGTTGAAGGTTATGTTCTAGCTGGATGTGGTGGTTACAAATTAAGGGTTAAAGGTACAATTATATTACGGATTTGAAGTTGTATGAATTATATTAGGCTTTGTGTTATAAAGATTATATGTTATAGTTGTCAGTGGTTATAGGACTTAATGATAATACAATATCTAGGTAATTAAGGGTTATGTGGTAAGGGTTATTAATTAATGAAATTAATATTTTTGAGAGATAGGTATTAGGGTTTAATGGTTAGGAGTTGGGGATTATAACAAATTTGTGTTAAAGGGGTTAGGAGATTGGCTATTTAAATGCAATGAGTCCAAGTTCAAGTCTTAGGGATTATCCAAATTATGAGCTAGGGGATATATGAGTTAGGTTATGTGTTAAGCATTATAAGGGTTAGAATTTAATGTTTAGTGAGGCTAGGTGTTAATTTTGATAATGGTTGCATGGTTTATATTTTATAAGGTTTAGATGGGTTAGATGTGACAAGGGTTAGGATATTATAGGTACAATATGTGTTTGTTGTTAAGGGTTAGGTATTTAAACTTATATAACTTATGCATTAGCGGTTATATGGGTTAAGTGCTAGTTGTTACAAATTATATGGGTTAGAACTAAATTTTATAGGGGTCAAGTGTTGGGGTTTACACTTCTGTTACAATGCATAATAATTTTAGTGAATTTGAGCTATAGGGGCAGTTGAAATGACAATGATTATAGGGATTATATATATATAGGTATCTCATGAAAAAAATGGGTTATTAGGGTTATGGATTATCTGTAAGGATTATTAAGGGAACTAGTTAGAATTTATAACATATGTAGTTTATTTATGTTAAGGGATGGGTGTTTTGGATCACTAGAAATTATGGTTATAGAGGTTAAGAGTTCCCATGGTTAGAGAGCACTAGTGATAGGGGTTATAATTGTTTCAAGTAAAAAGGTTGATATAGATAATAAAGGGAATAAGGTATGCTTTTCATTGTGGTTAGGGGTTATAAATGTTATATTGATTGGAAGTTATATGGTTATAGATATTTAGAGTTAAATATGTATGGGGTTATAAGAGTTAGGTATTAGCATTCATAAGGGTTAATAGTTATATGTGGGAGTTTAGAGATTAGTGGTGATAGTGGCTATAATATTTTGTAATTGTGGGGTTTGTGGGTGATATTAACAGAGGCTACATGTTGTAGGGTAAAATGGTTATATTAAAGTATATAGAGAGAAAGGGTTAGGAAATCTAATGTTAGTAGGGATTAGGGGTAATAAGGTTTAATTAGACTAGTGTTAAATGATATATGTTCTAGTGTTAAGGTGTATAAGTGTCATAGAATATATGTCTTTAATTTTTTCATGGATTCCAAACTGTATTTCCAATTTGTGAGGCATACCCTACAACCCCTAGCTTAGGAACCTCGTCGTAGAATAAATTCTAAAGGTCTAATTAATATTTCTTAAAAAAACTCACACCATTCAAAAAGAACTTTGTAATATCATGGGGAAAAATACTAAGTACAATGGGAAACACAACAAAAAATGCATTTCACATGAACTACTAATTTCACGGGGTAAATTATAATTAATATCCATAAAGAGATTCCAAGGATCTAAGAATACATTTACTTCTTTGTTATGGTCCTTCTAAACCATCACTAAGAAAGTAAAAAAGAACTCATATGAGTTGGACATTCTCCTCTATTTGGCATGCAACCAATATTTAAAGTAGTTATTTCTTCCATTAAAATTCATGTATGTTCTACTAGTTAGATATGAAATCAAATTTGCAAATAAACATTTATATAGAGTTTATAATACTAGTAGATATTAAGGCCATATACTAGAAAAGAATATCATTTGTACATTTAACAAGATTATTTCCTTGTTTTGAATTATAAAGTTAGTGAAATACTTAACACAAGAAAATGCTTCATCACCAACTAGATCTCGAAGAATATTTTCCCTTATATAAATATTATATTAATGGAATCATTTTAAAATTACTAGGATTAATGTAAGAGTGTCAAATTAACTCACATAAACTTTTATAGGATTAATCCAAGGTCGTCTTATGTCCAAGTATTTATGTCAACATTTGATTAAATCCAACCTTGGATTGAAGTTGTTGGGCCTCGAAATTGTCTTTTATAATGGATTTATTTACATTAATTTTCAACCTATTTACTGTAATTTAATACATCTATGTTCAATAAGGTTGTCTTTTACTCTGTTTTATTAATTAAAATCTCGTAAATGTAAAATAAGACAAATATGTTATTTTTATATATTAAATGTAGTATTTTGCAAATAAAAGACATTATGCACTCCATTCAACCCCTTTTTTCGGTCATGAGTTCTGAATTAGATTTGATTGCATGTTAATTTACTAGTTTGGTTTACCCGTTTCTTCCGATCCTGCATATACAAATTGAAACCATAAAGTAATGACGAGTTTTAAGCATTGGTTTAAATTTAAACAAAGGATAAAATAAAATATTAAAACAATTCTCTTAACTTTAAATCACTTTTTCAAGCCCACTCATATCCAAATTAACCAAAACATAAAATGGATTATGACATGGAATTTTAATAATTTATTAATTATTTAAATCATATGTCAACATGGCCAAACACCCTTTAATTCCTTTTGAATTGGTTTATTCAAATGATAAAAGTTCATATATGTATTCCTTTTAAAACCATTTGTTTTAAAAACATCATTGAATATATTGCCATTTCATATTTTGGTTTTTGTTAACTAATAGATTTTCTTTTATGTGCAGGTTGTGAAGTAATGCATGCATAATGGAGGATTAACACATGCATCACATGAGGGAGGAAAGCAACAAGAATCTGACACCCAATCAATGGAACTCGGCCACAATCCAACAACTCAGCACTCAGCAGTTAGTGTGGCCAACAAACCAGTATAAAATCTGCTCAGAATCTAGATTTATGAACTACAGCTCATCCAGACGTTCATGCAGACATTCATGCAGACCACGTGTTTTTAACAAACAATTGATTTTCAGGCTTGATTTGCGGGCAAACAAAAGCAAAATTGAAAATTATGGAACATGGATTTTGTGCAGAATATGCCCATTTCAATCACCTAAAGGAATTTTCACCAAATTCATAGCCATTTGGGAGAAAATCGTGGATCTTTGAAACCAACTTTTCCAGAAGTTGGGGTTGGTTGTTTTCTGAATTCGTGGGTAGTTGTTATAGCATTGAAGAACCTCTATTTTTAGCAAGATGTGGTCGATCTGATCTCCATTGTAATCATCTTATAGATACCTCTTTGGTTTTGAAGAGAAGGGAGAAAAACTCTTTGTAAAGCTTTGCTTCAGTTTAATAAACAATCTTTGTTTCAGCTGTGGATATATGGTTTTCGTCTTCTGTGGGTGACTGATTGACTTAGCTTCATATCTATAATTGTTGGGAGGGCCCATCAACAACCAAAGGTTTCTTTTCTTGTTTATTTATTTCATCTTTCTGCTATATCTAGTTTAATTCACACTCTGTTTTATTATTCTTGTAATGCAATTTTATTTCTGAATTAGATAGTTAACTGCGCGCATAGTTGGCTTTCAGTTTTGTTTTCAATCACCTCATTTCCAGTTTATTGATAGTCAATTTGCAAGCTAGTTAAATAGATTGTTGTTTATCAAATTAAATAGATTCAGTTTTATCTATTTCTTTTCTATTCTATTATCAGTTTAAGCAATTTACATTTCAATTTATTAATATGCAATGATCTCTTTATGTTCTTGAATTTGTTTAATTTTATTTTACTGCCAGATTTGATGATTAAACAGGTTTATTTATTATCCTTATGCATTATATTTACATGTGCATGAAATCAGCTGATAATTAGGTCGTTTAGGTCTCTTTCTATCATTTTCTGTATACAGCCTCTCATTCGGACTGTCTCTTCAGACGACCTGTTCAGCGTGTCATATAGATGGCCTGTCATACAGACGTCCTATTCAGCCTGTCATACAGACCTTCGTTCCATCCTACGTTACAGTCTTTCATTCAGCCTTTAGTGTTGTCAATCTATTTTAAGCCTATTTCTTTAGTTTTCTTATTATGTTTCAACTATGGTAGTTAAGTAATGGTTATGTTTTTCTTTAGGAACATAGGTTAGATTATTTAAAACATTTATTAAATTTGTATTCCTGTTTTTCTCCTTTCACCCTATGTATTGTGTTTTGGTTTATTGTGGTTTCTGATTTCTTTCTTCAATATCATTGTAATGTTTTGTAATTATATCTTTGGTTTAGATTATTTTCAGTATTAGATGCATGGGTTTTTAGTATTTTACATTTTGATGATAAAAAGTTCACATAACCTAGTTTAGTGTAAGTTTACTTTTCCAATTGTCAATTAATTGCATGATCTTTTTATGATTGGTTAAGATTCTTTAGTTTATGGTATAGCTTGCTGCAGAGGTAGAGTAGAAGTATTTTGTTTTTCTGTTGTAGGTTTGTTTACAGATTGAATATATTTCCAGTTATTGTTTTAGATTTGATTATAAAGCTCCAAGTTTAGTTTTCTTTGATTAGTTTACTGTTTCGCAACGCATTTATTTATGCTTGGTCTTTAGAATAATATTTTCTTTGCTTTCTACGAATCTGCAGTTACTTGCTTTGCTTTCTACGAATTTGCAATTAAATAGTTCATTGCTTTCCATAAATCATTTGCGTTTGCATTCTTAGACAGGAATTTACTTATGCATACATGGAATAGTCTCCAATTTATAATAGAGATCAGATAATTTGTTGCAAGTAATTAGTTTTGCTCTCATTAGTTAAATCGCTTTCGAACCAAGCGTCTACTTTCTAGATTAGTATCTGCAATTTCCTTCCATAGAATAGATTAACATAGCATTAGACTAGTTTGATCTCAGTTATTGATTAGTTTCATGTCTTTGTAGAATAGATTAATATAAAATTAGATTAGATTTGAATTTATAGTTACTTTCCAAGTTCTTAGTTAATTTCTTATTTTTATAGATAGATTAAATTCTTGCATTTAACTCATGATAGTCATGCATGTAGATTAAAATCATATAGTTTCACGTTAGCGCATCTACATATTTAGTTAGCTTAGGTTAGTTCAAGCCTTCAATTCTGCACATATAGTGTTTGCATCTCACAAGCTCCCTTCCCGGGTTAACAAATTGAGTGTTGAATTAAATAGTGCATATTTTGCCCGACAGAAGTTGACATTGCTTAAAAGCCAACCTCACATAAAATCCAACTATGGATTTAAGTCAACCATGGGATAAAGCCAACCTTGGATTGAAGTCAACCTTGCTTAACAATCAACTATGGATTGATGTCAAACTTGCTTAAAATTCAACTATGGATTGAAGTCACCCTTGTATTGAATTTAACCTTGGATTGAAGTCAACCTTACTTAAAAATTTGACTATGGATTGAAGTCTGAAACCTTGTATTGAATTCAAGTATGGATTGAAGTGACCTATGGATTGATGCCAAACTTGCTTAAAATTCAACTATGGATTGAAGTCACCCTTGTATTGAAGTCAGTCTTACTTAAAATGTCAACTATGGATTGAAGTCTGAAACCTTATATTGAAGTCAACCATGGATTGAATTAAACCTTGGATTAATATCAACCATTGATTGATGTCAATGTTGGATTGAAACTAACATTGCATAAAATTCAACCTTGGATTTAAGTTGACTTTTAGGAAAGGTTGACTACAATTAATGGTTGAACAAAGGTTTCCTTCAATCCAAAGTTGAATTTTATAGAAGGTTGACTTCGAACCATAGTCGAATTTGAAGTAAGGTTGACTACAATCCAAGGTTGGATTCAGTTTTAGGTTTGCTTCAATCCATGGTTAACTTCAATCCACATTACTTTTAGGAAAGTTTGACTTCAACAAAAGGTTTCCTTCAATCTATGCTTGACTTCAATCCATAGTTGACTTCAATTCATAGTTGATTTCTATCGGTGGTTAACTCTAATACATAGTTGGCTTCGATACATGGTTTCCTTCAATCCATATTTGACTTCACTCCATAGTTGACTTTTAAACAAGTTTGACTTCAACAAAAGGTTTCCTTCAATCCATGGTTGATTTCAATCTAGAGATGACTTTTAAGAAAGGTTAACTTCAATCCAGGGTGAATTTAATCCATTTTTGAATTTTAAGTAAGGTTTGATTCAATCCATAGTTGAATTTTTAAGTAAGGTTGACTTTAATCCAAGGTCAATTTCAATCCAAGGTTTAATTCAATCCATGGTTGACTTCAATATGAGGTTGGTTTCTATCCAAGGTTGACTTCAATCCATAGTTAAATTCAATCCATAGTTGACTTTAATTCATAGTTGAATTTTAAGCAAGGTTGACTTTAACGAAAGGGTGAATTCAATCCTTTATTGACTACAACCTTGGATTAAATGAAACCTTGCTTAAAAGTCAACTATGGAGTGAAGCCACCCTTCGATTGAAGTCTACCATGGATTAAAGTCAAACTTGCTTAAAAGGAAAGTATGGATTTAAGTCAAACATTTATTGAAGTCAACATTGGATTGAATTCAACCTTTGATTAAAGTCAACCATGCTTGAATGTTAACTATGGATTAAAGAAAACATTGCTAAAAAGTCAAATATGGATTGAAGTCGCCCTTGGATTTAAGTCAAACTTAGTTAAAATTAATATCTAGATTGAAGGCAACCTTTTCTTGAAGGTAACTTTTTTGTTGAATTCAACCTTGCTTAAAAGTCAACTATGGATTGAATCCACCTAATGAAGTCAACCATGGATTGAATTCTACTATGGATTGAAGGAAACATTTCATTGAATTCAACCTTGCCTAAAAGTCAACTATGGAATGAATTCAACCATGGTTTAAAACTAACCATAGACTAAAGCCAACACTAGATTAAAGACAACCTTACTTAAAAGTAAACTACGAATTGAAGTCACCCTTTCCTAAAAGTCAACCATGGATTGAAGTCAACCTTGGATAAAATCCAACCATGGATTAAAGTCAACCATGGATTGAAGTCAACCTTGGA
This sequence comes from Pseudotsuga menziesii, assembly GCA_001517045.1. Taxonomy (NCBI): domain Eukaryota; kingdom Viridiplantae; phylum Streptophyta; class Pinopsida; order Pinales; family Pinaceae; genus Pseudotsuga; species Pseudotsuga menziesii. Next base: position 127,115 of record LPNX010350457.1, on the reverse strand, counting down.
TTGAAGTAAACATTGGATTGAGGTCAACAGTGGATAGCTGTCAACTTTTGATTGAAGCCAACCTTGGATTGATGTCAACATTGCTTAAAAGTTGACCTCACTTAAATGTCAACTATGGATTGAAGTCAACTTTGCTTAAAAGTAAACTATGAATTGAAGTCAATGATGGATTGAATCTATCCTTCAATTGAATTCAACCTTACTTAAAATTAAACTATGGATTGAAGTAAATCTTGATTAAAAGTAAACTATGGATTGAATTCATAGTTTGATTGAAGTCAACCTTGCTTAAAAAGTCTACTATGGACCGAAGTCTAAAACCTTATATTAAAATCAACTTTAAATTGAACATTATGGATTGAAGGAAACTATAAATTGAATTCAACCTTAGATTAAGGTCAACCATGGATTGAAGTCAAGTTTTTATTGAATTCAACCTTGGATTGAAGTTGACTTTTAGGACAGGTTTACTACAATCAATGGTTGACTTCAATCCAAAGGTGCCTTTGATCAAAGTTGACTTTTAGGTAAGTGTGACTTCAATCCATAGTTGACTTTTAATCAAGATGGTCTTCAATATAGGGTTGGATTCAGTCCAAGGTTGACTTCAAACCTCGGTTGACTACAATCCATAGTTGAATTTTAGGCAAGGTTAACTTCAACGAAAGTCTTCCTTGATTGAATTAAAACTTATATTGAAGTCAACTTTGAAGGAAACCATGGATTGAACTTCAACTTTAGATTGAATTCAACCTTGGATTGAAGTCCATTGTGTATTGAAGTTAAGCATGGATTGAAATTGACCTTTGATTAAATCCAACCTTGGATTGAATTCAACCATGAACTTATATTATTTATGGACTAAAGTCACCCATGGTTCAAACTCAACCTTGCTTAAAAGTCATCTATGGTTTAAAGCTAACTATGAATTGAAGTCAACCATGTTTCAAAATCGACCTTGCTTAAAATTCAACAAGGTCTTCAAGTCGACTAGGTATTGAAGTCAACCATGGTTCAAAGTTAATCAACCACTTTTTGAATTCAATTAGGGTTTAAAGACAACCAGTATGCAATAATCTTTAACTATCTTCAACCATGGTCGACCATGATACAACCATAATCTATCATGATTCACTAAAGTCAACCATAATTAACCATATTCAAGCATAATGGACTCAATTCAATCATGCCCTAACAATGCTTGACCATGGTTTAATATGGTCAAACATAGTTTAGTCAGAGTTGAATATGGTTAAACATCATTTTTCCATAGTTCAATCAAAGTCAACAGTGGTTCATTGAAGTCAGACATGGTAAACCAACATCAACCATGGTCAAGAATGCTTAACCAAAGTTAACCATGGTAAAAAATGAGATGAAATAAACCATGGTTAACCAACGTCATCAAATTCAAGATTATGATAGTCAACCATGATTAACATAGTCAACTACAAAATAAAAAAAGAATGTTTATGCATTTATTTCATTTATTTTCTTATCCTTTTTATGGTTTATATCATTTATTTATTTCTTATTAATTGTAATATTGTTATGTTTGTATTTATCTATATGTTTTACTAAATACTATTTATAAATAATAATATGTAATAATGAATAAGAACATATATTAATATTAAATAATAATCATAAGTATTAATATTAATGTTAATATTAAAAAAATTGTTATATATTAAAATATAATACCAATATAAATATCATATTAATATCTTAAAAATATTAATATCTAATAAATAAAATTTTATATTTTTACTAAAATAAATATCATATAAATATTTATATTTAATAAATAATTTTTATTTTTTGATGATGATGATGATGATGGTGAATATGGTGATGAGAATGATGATGATTATGATAAAGATGACGATGATGATGATGATGATGACGATGATGATGATGATGGTGGTGGTGATAATGATGAAGTTGGTGATGATGATGATGATGAATATGGTGATGATGATGATGATGGTGGTGGTGGTGGTGGTGATGATGATGATGAAGATGGTGATGACGATGAAGATGATGATGAAGATGATGATGATAATGGCGATGATGATGATGACGACGACGATGACGATGACGATGACAAACATCCACTGAGACCAACTTTGGTCTATCATACCTTAAGAAGGATAATGCTTGGTTTACTTTAAAATCTCGTTTTTGTGCTCAAAAAGAAGCTTTCCAAGCTCACTATAGTTTTGGCAAGTTAGGAGGTTATAAATGTTTATATTGTGGCAAACACTATGAAACTCAAATCTAATGTGGGTATAAGGAAATATAAGAGAAAGTGTTTTTCATCCTCAACGCTCATTGCGTCGAGAGGCGCTCTACAACCCAGTATGAGGGAGATCTTGTAACGTTTGTGATCTTGTAATTTTTGTCTTGTAATGTTACAAGACTAATAAAATAATAAAATAATAAAAATTTTAATTATCCGCCAAAATAAATGTCGGCCAAAAAACAACCTAATATGAGGGAGATCTTGTAAAGTTTGTTGAGTAACGTGTTACTAACAAAAATAATATAAAATAAAAATTTTAATTATCTGCCAAAATAAATGTCGGCAAAAAAAAAACCTAATATGAGGGAGATTTTCTAATGTTTGTTACTAACAAAATAGTAAAAAATAAAAATTTTAATTATCCTGCCAGAAAAATAGCTTAATATGGGGGAGATGTTGTAATGTTCCTACCTAACAAAACAATAAAAAATAAAAAATTTAATTATTCGCAAAAAAAAAATGTGGGTCGAAAAAAAAACACAATATGGGGAAGAAGTTGTAATGTTCCTACCTAGAAAAATAATAAAAAATAAAAAATTAAATTATCCACAAAAAATTGTTGCCCTTGCACATGTGCAAGGCCTTCTAAACAACCCATGGTTTTATTGTACATGGTTTAGGAGGGCCTTGCAAATGGTTTTAAGACCATGTGCAAGGCCTCCTAAACAACCCATGGTTTTAGGAGGGCCTTGCATATGGTTTTAAAACCATGTATGGCGGAGATGTTTTAATGTTAGTTCCTAACAAAATAAAAAATAAAAAATAATATTATATGTCAGCCATAAATAATATTAAATATTAATTACAAAAATATTATATGTCCACCTTAAATAAAAATATGTGTCTTTTGGTTTGAATCAAATCAATGGCTATATATAGGACACACCAAACTTGATATCTCATTGAGTGCAATACCTAAGAATAGGTTTGCACCTCCAAAGATTTGATCCCTCTTCGCGCTTGATAGAGCCTAGGATTTAGATCTAAGCTAGTAAACTCACACAGATGACAAACCCTTTCCATATGTTTGTCATCTGTGTGACTCACAAAAATTATTATATTAAACATATATTTTATAAATATTTTTTTAATTAATATTAATATATTTTATTTTCTAACTTTTCCTCCTTTAATAATAATAATAGAATTAGGTAAAAAATAATGCTACCTATTCATAATATATATTATTAAATAAGTAGTTATATCTAACAAACGAATTTAATATTTGTAAAAAAATAAATGTCATATAAATAAATATTTTTTATTAATATTAACATATCTTATTTAATAATATTAATAAATATTATTATTTCATAATAATAGTTAATAATTATAAAAATATTATTATAATAAAATTAAATAATATTAACTCACTATTATTTCCCCGCACATTGGATAGTAACTAGCCAAAACCACCTTTTTAAAAGTGGTTGATATTTGTCAATTGATTTATATCAACCACTTTTAAATGGGTGGCCATGGTTGATATACGCTAATCGACGAATATCAAACCACTTTTAAAATGTGGTTGTTGCTAGTGTAGTCATTGTTGAGGGAATGTGTAAAATGATTATATGAATGCCTTAGGGTATTGGAGAAGGATCTCCTATTTTCTAAGAATTTATTATATAAATAATCTTTCTTATATATATTGGAGTTGTGCTTCACTTTTACAATTATGTACATAGTGTGTACTCTTGTCTCTTATGATATCTTAAGGATTTGGTTCATAACATTTGGTAACAAAGCGAGGACACTTCAAAAACTCTCCATCTTGGAATTTTTTCTATAATTTTTTTGGGTGGATGTTTCAGACATAGAAAAGTGGAGGAGCCTCAGTGAACACGGAAAAATAATTATGGTATGAATTTGATGTCAAAAACCATTACATATTCAAAGTTATACCTTGTGGAAGTTAAGGTCTTTTACTAGTCCAAAAACTAGTCTCAAACATGTGTTCTGGGTAAAATTGTTACAAGTGAACATTGAAAGATCTAAATTGAGTGAGAAATATTGCATAAGAAGGAATATGGACCATACTATTTGTGGTACAAATTTTAAAATAAAATCTATAAAATTAGACATGAGGTAGGTTGTGCACGTCTCTCTCCTAAAAGGGATAAAAACAACAAGTTTTGGAAAAAACACCATAACTCTCTCTTGGAACATTAAGTGAGTGAAACCTATGGAATCGTAGACAATAAATATCATGATACTACATGATGAAATTTCAAGCTTAGTGGGGCTTAAATGACATAGTTACCTCGATTGGAAGATTGACCAACAAAAAAAATTCCAAAACAATGTTTTAAAAAGTGTGTCATTTGGAAATTAGCATAACTTTTCATTGGAAGGCCCAATTTAGGTGATTCAAAAGCCATTGGGAAGAGGAAACATAAATAATATGCTGAAAATGTTATATTATGTAGTTTTTATATTTTTATCTATATATTGAAGTTGGGAGTTGAGAGCTTGGGTTAGACCCGAGTTTAAAAAAATGGTAAAAATGGAAACCATTTTTTAGCGGAGATGAAGATAAGGATGAAATCAAGCCCGTTAAATGTTAAATTTTTGTACCTAGGGATGTGTTCCCCTAATGACTTTGTTCCTAAGTCACTAAAATTGGATGAATGGCATGACCCTTGTATTAATTACTTGAGATGAGTAATTAATCCACTTTAGTGAATAAAGTGAATTTTTAATAAAGCTAAGTTATGATTGAGAGACAAAATATTTAATGGAAATAAAAGTGATTTTTCTCATCCATTCATGTGAAAATACTAGATTAAATGTGGGCCCTTAATCTAGTGTTCTTTCAGCTACCCCATGAAGAGAAAGTGAAAAGACAAGGGAAAATGATAAAAAGGTGCTTCATACTTCATTTTCACTCAACCCAACAAGAGATTTGGATCCAAGGTGAGTTGCTTGAGAGGATCCAGTTCGAGTTGCTTGAGAGGAGCAAGAGATGTTGAGTTCATTAGAAGTCGAGTCGAATTGGAGAGAGAAAGAGAGAGGGAGGGAGGGAGCCTAATTGAGAAGGAAAGCATGATTCCCAAGGCGAGTTACAATAGAGGATAGACTCAAAATCAAGGCAAAGAATAACAACACAAATTGTAATACTAATGGCACATTTTTGATAGTTGGTATAGCAACAATTATAAACCGTACAATACAGTCATGTAGTTGTTGTGCATGGCTTTCGAAACAAATAAAGACACAGAGTTTGAGGTTATTAGTTACTAGTGGAGTGACACAAAAACTAGGAACAATATGCCATACTCGGCACAAGTTTCGAGGAGGAAACTGTACATGATCAAGATGGTCGTACAATACCTTCAACATGCATTTCAAGGAAGTCGTGGCACAAAAATTGAGGCTATTTTGGAACTATTTTCAAGTCTAAAATTAGTATTTGTGGGTTGAGATAAGTAGTGTATATTGTGCATTAATTTTATTCTATGTTTTATTGAATAATAATAATAAATCCTCTCTCTCACACAGGTTTTTCCCAAGTTGGGGTTTTCCTTGGGCCAAATTGGCTAAAAATCCTTAGTCTAAAATTTTCTCTGTGTGGCTGTTATTTTAATTCTACACTTAGTCTTTTTGGTAAAATTCTCTTGTGCTTCTAGTTCGGAAATATTTATGAGCTAAAATTTATTTGTAGTTGAATGTTGAATGAGATAGTGTATTAAACAATAATATAAGTTTAACTAGTAACATGTTTGAGAATTGAAATTTTTAAATGGCATCATAGATAGGTTGAGAAGAGAAGGGAAGATTTATAGTCAGTGATTTCAGACTTCACACGAAGTTTTTTTTTTTTAACAGAGGCAGATTTAAAATTAAATTTTTAGTGGGATGGCTACCATTTTTAGGTTGGAAGATAGGTTGGATAGGGAAGCGGACAGTGTTCCTTGAAATGCAAGGAATCATATGTTTTTTTGTCATAATATTTGCCAAAATTTACAATTTTTAGTAGTAAATTGTATGTTTCGTATTCAATATTTTTCTCCCTATATATTCAATTCAAAATAATCACCTAGAGAACTACACTTAAGTATACTATTAGAATCCTTAAAAAATATCTTGGCAAGGATAGTACTGATTTTATAGGAGAATGAGTTGTGGGATGAAGTGGTAAACCACACTCAAGCTCACACAATACAAGTACCTGCTTCCACATATGCAATAACATCATCAGCCTTCAATAAGAAGGAAATTAAAGCAAAGAGGATCATCCTTAATGTAGTGAAGGACCATGTGATCCCGCACATGACCACTAACAATCGTGCTTATCTTATGTGGGTGAACTTAACCAATATGTACCAAAGATACAATGAGAAACAAAATATGGTTATGAGTGAGAATTTGAAGAGTATAACGATGGAAAAGTATGAAAAATGTGACCTCTTACTTTACTCATATCACTCACGTGGGGGATGATCTTGCAGTTATTGGGGAGGTTATTCAGGGAAATGACGTTGTGAGGACTATATTGAATGGAGTAACCAAGCAGTGGGGAGTCTTTATGGAGGAATTTGTTGCACAAGAGAACACACCTTCTTGTGATAGTCTCTGGGATGGCTTTGTGCATTAAGAGACCCGAAGAAATTATGTGCAGGATAGATCATCAAATAGAAAATATGAAGAAGAGAATGTTTCCTTGTTAGCTACATACAACAAGTCCAAGAAGGGACCTAAGGGAGGGGATAAGTAGCAAAGAGGTGAGCATAAGAAGGACCTGAGAAGAGTCAGGTGTTATGCATGCAATGTGTTTGGCCATTATGTTGGTCAATGTCATAATAAGAAGAGGGGCACTTAGGAGAAGGACGAACAAGTTGCAACTACAATTGTGATAGAGTGTTACACTGCAAAGTTCATGAAAGAATTATATCTTGTCACAGTTTTTTGATTCATATCAAATCACTCCTAATCCCAATCTTCTTCAGCCCCAAATCAATTCTTATACATAGAGAAAAAAAACAATTTGATCAAGATCCAAAAGGATGGATCAAATCCATTTATTTTTAGAGAAAATCAAGTCTACCTCTAAAACTACTAACTACACGAGTGATCTGCTTCAAAATAGTAATTACAAATTAAGTGGGACACAAAATCCCAGATGGTTTGAACTAATTATGTTGGTTTGACCCATAAAGGTTAGGTTTTGATCTTTCAAGCGATGCTCCTACATCAAATACCTAGTGACCTTGATGCACATGACTAACCCAAAATTGATCATGAGGTTTCTAAAAGGTGAAATTGTGCCCACTTCCTAGAATGCTTTCTTTCATGAGACACTTTCTTTGGAATTTTTCAAAAGTTTTATTGGCTGAAAATACTACCTCTATAATTACCTCTTGCAAGATGAAAGTAAATTGAATACACCGGCTATGCAAATTGTTGATATATGTATGCAAGGTGAGTTAACAACTTCTTTAATGGTGATAGATCTTATCCAAAACATTCCACCATATATTTCCTTGGATACTGAGACAAGCCTGTTGGTTGGGTAGCTTAGTCTTCAAATGTAAATATAAAAAAATTGTGTTGTTCATGTGAGCAAGAAAACCTTTTTGTCACTACAAGTCAACACTCCTCCATTTTAATAAATAAGGGTCTCGTCAAAACAAAAATTTAATTATAAGATTATGCTACAAGATTACAAAATTTGTGTAAATTAGTCCCCTCACATTGTTCTTGGAAAGTTCACTACATTGATGAAAATTCACATTTGAAATAGCTCTTTCACAAGTGTTTAAGTATTGTTACTTGGGATCGACATTTGAGATACATACTTGGTGATTTTGTACTTACTTGGCACTTTAACTCTACTTGTTGCAAGTAATATCTTGATTTGGATACAATTACAATTGATATATTATCACAAAGTATAAATGGTATTTCTCTTATAATTCAATTTTCACTTGAATATTAGTTTTCTAATTCCCTATTCCATCAATAATGTCAATTATTGCATCTTCTTTCTTGATAGTTTCATTGTATATCTTCTTGTCTTTCTTGGAATATTTCTTGGTAATGAGGATATTGATATGGTTTCACATATGATGGTTTCTCTTGCTTATGCACATCCATATCATCAATATTATTTACAAAGATAATGATGTCCTCTATCCTTTGTACTTGGTCTTTGATCACTCTCGCCTTTGTGATAATACCCTCATAATTGGCACGTACATATTCAAATTTGGAGCTCAACTTCTTCAAATATTTTATGGTGAAATTAAGGAATCTTGTCTTATTTATCCTTTTGAAGTTTCAATGTGATTCCATTCATTAATTTCTTATGTCCTCCTCCAATTATAGATTGCTTTTATACTTTTATGTCATTTGCATTTAAAGTTTTTTCAACCTTCTTGCAAATTTCCTCTTGAAATATTTTGTTAGTCTCTTCATCCAATATTTTTGTTTTTTATTGGTTTTAACCATGCTTCTTTTCTTCTTTCAATCTCTTGACTTCATCTAGTATTTTTTTAATATATTTATTTCCTCATCCTTATTTTTCAATTATTCCCTTGACCAGTCATTTCCCACTTCTCTTTACTATTATTTTCTTGCTTTAATTTACGAACCTCCTTAATGAGTGATTCATTAAGACATTATAGCTTGGATAACTCTTGACCTTTCTTCTTGATTTCCTCTTTTAATTCATGTTGAATTTTTTTCATCTCTTCCATTTTGAGTCCTTGATCCATCTTTTCAAGAACATTTATTTAAATACTTCCCATGTGGTATTTCGTCTAGTATTTATATTAATACTACTCCACCAAATACAATATTCACCCCTAATACACCAACCTGGTTTAAGAGGAATCACATCATTTTTCTTTATTATCCTTATCCATTCCATGTAAAAATTTCACTTCTCAAACAAGCTATTAGTTAAACTTAGATTATTGTTTAATACACTATCTCATTCAACATTCAAGTGCAAATGAATTTTAACTCAAGAACATGTCTGAACTAGAAGCACAAGAGAATTTTACCAAAAATATTGAGTGCATAATTAAAACAACAGCCACATAGATAAAATATCATAATCAGTATTTTTACCAATTTATCCCATAAAAAACCCCAACTTGGGAAAACCCTGTGAGAGAGTGAGAGAGGATTTTTTATTATTCTTCAATTAAATGTATAGAAAAATTAATGCACAATATACACTACTTATCTCAACCCATAAAGAACACTTTTTAGACTTGAAAATATTTCCAAAACAACCTCAATTTTTGTGCCACAACTGCCTCAAAGTGTGTGTTGAATATATTGTATGACCAACCTGCTCTTGTACAATTTCCTCCTCAAAACTTGTGCCCAGTATGGTATATTGTTATTGGTTTTCATGCCATTGCACCAGCAATTAATACCCTCAAACTGTTTTCCTTTCTCTACCTATAAATTTGTTCCCAACAACTATAAGACTGTGTTGTACGGTATGTAATTAATGTTGTACCATCTATAAAAAAACGTGCCAGTAATATTTGAATGTGTGTTGCTTTTCTTCACGTTGATTTTTGTGGTACTCTTTGTTGTAAATCGGCTTGGGAACCTGTTGAGGCCTGGAAATTCGCAGGCAAAAACAACAAGGGATTCTCCCCAGTCAACGTTCCCAACTAGCCCGTGACTATTTGGTGTAGGGAATCCATCCGGTTTGCGGTTTGGCTACCGTAGGTCAAGTAACAAAACTAAAAGGGTTTACCGGTTGCGCCCCAGTCCATCGTATATATTTTTGTATTTTTTTACTTAAGGTATGATATGCACGTACCTAATTAACAATGCAGGTGATAAAGGATGCAAGGACTATTCACAATGTGATGCGCAGGTTCTTACCTCTCGTCTTAAACTCCCAAGCATCTAAATCACATATATTGCAAGAAAGTAAATACTAACTAAGCTACCTCTAGAGAGCTGGATATTAATTCATGAGTAATGCATTACTGTCCATGTGTTATGGCAAATCACAGATAGTTGTTCTTATAACCAAACATATAAACATGAATGAAAGTATACATGATAAGATAGCTCATCACCAGTTAAAAATCCCATTACTCATAGTGGAAAACATCACAGAATATACTAGAGAACATTCAGACAAGAACATAGGTTCATAAATTTAGAACGCTCTCACAGTCCATGAAACACAGTCAAAAATGAAATAGTTCCCATTCAACATCGTTCATTAAATCACATTAAGACATTCCACATAGCACTTTCTCCAACAGGCAAAATTTGCAATTCCTGGTTGTAAAACGAAATAGTTCCTCTTACAAACAATGGTTTACAAGTTTCTCCCAGGAAAAAGCCCCTCTCAGTTCTAACTTTCACATAGTTAAACTAAAACGGTTGACCACTTGGGCTTCCCCCAAACGTGTGACCTTTCTGTCCCTCAAAACATTTCATATCCCTATTTTTTTATCTTTTCTGTGTGCACTCATGATCCGCTGAGTAACTGAAATACCTTCCAGGTCTGCGCCTTTGTTTCTATTGGTTTTGCCTTCTACTTCGCTTGCCCTCCTTGCGATCCTGTCGGTTTCGGTTTGACCTTTGCCAAAACTGCTCAGCTTCCTTCTGCCACCTATCTCCCAGCTATACCTTCACGCCGTGGTAGTCTGAACAGTCTCTTGAGTCCACCTGCAATTAAACGACATCTATCATTCATTGGGTCTGTATTTTAAATAAAAACAAACTACGTCTATAAAATGAGTAATCATCAAGAGAGGCCGTGCACTGCATTCCAGTTCTGGAAACCTTAACAGGTACCATCGCCACTGTCTCGTCCACACATGGGCTTGAAAAACTCACTAACGGCGGGAAAAGGAAACTCATCGGTGGCTTGAAACACAAAAACATCGGTCGGGTAGACTTATTTAAAGCCGCATAAGCGAGTCTCAACAGGCGACGGGCACCCTGAAACCATTTAAGCCTATCGGAGTCGAAAAAGTTATGACCTAAAATGTGGGCAGGAAAGCTTCCAGTTGGAAATCAGAAAGACATCGACATCGGACGACAAGTGATTGGAACAGCCGCAATGATGGAAGAGAAAAGGCTACAGACACGCGACCAGAAACCGACATGCATCGGTGGGCGGAGCACTTACATTTTGGGTGCTTAGCTGCTTTGGGAGCCACAATGGTGGAAGACGAACAGACAACAGCCTCCGATCAATAAAAATGCTAAGTGTTTGAAAAAACCTTAAAATTTAGCAACATTCAAAACTGTTTCACCTCCGAAACAACGGTTTTACAAAGAACAATTGGTCCGAATAATCTTTGACTAGCAAAATAAAACAAACTCCAAAATCCGCGACCCACAGTCATTACAAACATAAGAAACTTTTGAAAACAGGAAGAGAGTTTATCTTCAAAATAATCCAAAATTAAAGCATGACCCAAAAATTCATGGATTCAAACGATTCAAAGCAACATTAAATCATGAGGGGGACCAAAATTTGAAAAATTTGGGGAAAACAGTTGCAGCTGCAACAATTGGTGATTACCTGGTGAACCTAGATCTCTGGACGAATATTCCTTGGGTGATAGACTGTTTAACAACAAACGAACTTATTGAATTCTTCCAGCTATCTGGATTTCTCAAATGGCAAATGTATGCACTTTTAATCATTGATGATAGTCCGATTTGGAAGAGTGGAAACCAGAATCTTTTAAGTCAAGATAACTCTTTTGAGGCCTAAAGATGAGTTTCATTGTTACCTCTGTCTTTGGGTAGCTTCCGGCTTGGACACCACAGGATTGTAGCACATGGTAAATAGAAATATTCATTTGTTCCTCATTCCCATGCCACTTTAGCACTTTTCGTGCTTTTGGACTTTTGTCATTTTCATATGAGTCCTCCTGTATGCCTTTCATTCTGAATTTTAATTTAGGCTCCTCTATCCCAAGTGTCCTTTTGTGTGAGGGGTATATTCATGCTTCAGCTCACGGACAGAGAGGAACTTTCAGCGATTTAGTACTTATAAGGTTCAGCACTTGTTTTGATATATAATGCTTTCATAGGAGTTTTTTTACTCTTATCTGCCTTTTGGCATTCATTTCTTGGCATGGGATCATTTGTATCTAATATACTATTTACCGTACTTCTTTCCATGGGCCCTTTGCTGTCATTCCCTAGGACATTTAAATGTGACATGGATGGAGCCTCAAAATAGTATTGCAGACCCTTTGATTCTGGTTTATTTCACAAGGGTTAAGCAGGACTTCAATGCATACACAGCTATTTGAGAAAATTGCTAAAATGGAAGAAGTTCTTTTAAAAAAATGGCAATATACAGTATTACACTCAAGATCTTTAGTTGTTCCAAACTTCTGATGTTCCTCATGCAACCAAGGGTTTGCTTCCTTTATTGAAATCAGTGAAATTTAAACTAAAACAAGACTGAACTTAATGACTCAAAATACGGCCAAGCCAGATTATTTATATACAAGATAGAAGAACACAAACAAAACTCAGGAAAAATAGGGCTTGAGAACTAAGCCATTTACTGGCAAGTTCTCTTCCCACCCTTGTAAATCTTGCAACCTATAAGTTGAAGGGCCAAGCTTTGTTGCAATCTTGAAAGGACCTACCCACAACTGCTGGAATTTCATGTGTTTTCCTTTCTCATCATGGGGGTGGTCCCACTTGAGAACCAAATCTCCCACTTCAAAGTCTTTTGTTCCTGCCTTGTGTTTGTCGAACCATCTCTTTATTACCTCTTGTTGTTGATTAAAGCGCTCTCTGGCTTTAGATCAAGCCTCTTCTGCTTTCAAAGGATTATATATCCTCATTTGCAAGACTTCATTATCTGACCCTCTAGACTCTTGAGCTATTATGGAAGAGGGTAGCATGACATTAGGGGTAAGAATGGCTTCTTTACCATACACAAGGGTATACAGAGACACTCCTATCGAAGACTTGGGGGTGAATCTATCGGCCCAAATGGCGTTTGGTAGCGCTGAGTGCCAACTCCTCTGGTTTTCTATCACATTCTTCTTTAAAATTCTAATCAGATTCTTGTTAGTAGATTCAGCCAAGCCATTTCCTTGTGGATAGTAATTGGCAGAGTAATGCAACTTTATTCCTTTCTCATGAGAAAACGTAGTTAATTTAATCGATGAAAAGTAAGTAGCATTATCAAAGACTAAATAAACTGGAACTCCAAACCTGGTCATAATATGGTCCTGCAGGAAGTTGATGACCGCGCCCTCATTTATTTTGCGCACTGGGATGGCTTTGACCCAGCGAGTGAAGTAATCGGTTGCGGTCAGAATATACTTGTGTTGTAGGGAAGAGTTCGGCTTTATCTCCCCAATAATATCCAACCCCCATTGCTCGAACGGCTCCGTTATCATCGCAGGCTTTAGTGGTCCAGCTGCTTTAGACTGTCTTCCACTACACTTTTGACAAATGTCGCACTTCCTGACATGGGCATGTGAATCTTTGAAAAGCGTGTGCCAATAGTAACTGGCTCTGAGAATTTTGTGAGCTGTAGTATCTCCTGAAAAATGTCCCCTAGCAGGCCCGTCATGCAAATCAGACATTACCTTCTTTGCATCTTCTTTCTCTAAGCATCTAAGAAGAACTCTGTCATAGTTTTTTCTGAATAATATTCCTTCAATAATTTGATAGGAGGCTGATTTAAGACGCGACGCTCTTCTTTGCTTGGAATTCCAATGTTCTGGCAACAATCCTATCTGAAGGTAATGCACGAGGTCTCTATACCAAGATTCAGTGGCTGTGAACAGAGGACATACATCCATCAAATGTAATTCAGCCTCATCTTCCTAGGCGTGTTCATCATTGTTTCCATTTTCAGACATTAATTTGCACACCCCTTGCCCTTTAACTATAGAAGATGGCTTGAATTCGAGGTCATACTCTTGAAGAGATGTTACCCAATTACCCCTTCTTTCTCCTAACTCCTTCTATACAAAAAGGGACCTCACAGCTGGGTACGGGACGATCACCTTGGTTTGATTTTTTAATATGTAGGGCCTGAATTGTTTCACTACTTTGAATACTGCATAAGCTTGTTTATCAATAGCTGTTTAATTTAATTCAGCCCCTTGTAGACTAGTGCTCATGAAATATATTGGGAAGTAAGCACGGCTGCTAGCAAATCCTCAAATGCAAAAGTATACAGAATAAAATATTTATCGAAATCCGAGCTTTTTAGGGAGGGTGCGTGCGCAACAATAGTTTTAATCTTACTGAATGCATTCATCTCAATCTCAGTCCACTTGAATTGTACACTTTGCTTCACCATTTGCTGCAGCAGTTTGACAATCTGAGTGAAATCTGGCACAAATATTCGTACGAAATTTATTGTTCCCATAAATGATTGCATCCCCTTTTTATTATGGGGCAAGGGGATCTATTCAATGGCCTTGATCCTTTTCAGATCTATAGAGATTCCCTTCTTTGAAACTACGTGACCCAGCAACTTGTCCTCTGTAACAACGAACACACACTTCTTGGGATTGAGTGAGATACCATATTTCCAACAGCGTTCAAAAATCTGCCTTAGATGAAACACGTGTTCTTCTCTCCTCTTTGAGAATATTGTAATATCATCAAGATACACTACAACACTACGGCCAATCAAACCACGGAAAGCTATGTCCATAGCCCTCTGGAACGTAGCTCCAGCATTTATAAGCCCAAAGGGAATTCTTCGGTAAGTGAAGGTTCCCCATCTGGTTCTGAATGTTGTCTTCAATCTGTCTTCCTTGGCTACTAATACTTGATTGTAGCCTGAGAACCCATCTAATAAAGAAAATAGTTTAGAACCTGAGACCATTTGTAGTAATTGCTCTATGGGTGGAATAGGATAATTATCTTTATCTAAGGCACGGTTTAAATTCCTGAAATCCACACATAGCCTGATTTCTCCAGATTTTTTCCTCACTGGTACCAGATTTGAGACCCATTCAGAGTGTCTGACCTTAAAAATGATTCTAACATCCAATAATTTCTTAACTTCACTCTGGATCAGAGGTTCCAGTTTTGGATGCATTTTCCTTAAAGGTTGCTAATAAGGTTTGACGCCAGATTTGATGGGGATAACATGCTGGATGATGTTGGTGTCATATGTCTTCAAATCCTCGTATGTCCAGGTGAAAACATCTTTATATTGATTAAAAATACTGATGAACTTATCTCTTTCTGCTGGTGAATAGCATTTGCCAAGATTCACATAGTTAGGATTTGTCTCGGTTCCTAAATTTATCAATTCGAACTGTAGAGATGAGCTGTGAGTCTTCACATTTGCTGGTCTTCTAAATTTTTCATTTAAATCGAACATTCTTTCTAAGGTTCTGACTCCTTTAGGGATGAAATTATCATATTTCAGCTCGGCCTGATGTTCTTCATCATCTATAATCTCCCCTTTAAATACCTCGTCATTTGTTAAGAATTCTATAATCTGCTGATCGTCGTCGAACACTCGTAGGTTGGTAATCATATCAGGGACCGAGGGCCTGAAAAGCAATTCAACAGAGCATCGATTATTAGTAGGCACAAGCCTAGCAGTGGATGTGGCCAACAAGTCAGCTGCTACATTTTTAAGTCTTGGAATTGATATAATATTAAATGCGTTAAAACATTTGAGTAGGTCCCATACCTCATTTTGATAAGCTTTTAAGTGAGGAGAAATACAATGTATTTGATTCCAAATCTGTTTTACAATTATTTCAGAATCTCCAAAAAATTTCAGATTACTTACCTTTAATTCGATTGCTTTCCTTAAACCTTGCACCAACACTTCATACTCAATTGTGTTATTTGTACATTCAAACTCTAATATACATGAAAGAAAATGTTTATTCTTCTTGGGGTCGATCAGGACACAGCCGGCCCCTGACCCTTCTAACGTCTTAGAACCATAAAAAAAATGTCCAGAAATCGCTAACTACTGCATGAGAATCTACTCCTACTGCTAAGTTTACTATTTTACCATCGATTTCATTAGCCTGTGAAAATCGAAGGAGATCAGGCTGAGCGTCTGACGTGTTGCTGGCTTCTTCTGCTTGGTAATTTCCTGGTTCCAATTCAATAAAGTAATTTCCCAACACAGAATCCACTGGTTCGTTCTTTTCCTCAAGTTGAGTAACGTTGTATTTCATGTGAGGCTCCCTCAAAATTTAAATTTGATTCGGGCTTCCTTTATATGGCAGCCACAAATGCGACCAATCCGAGGAAAAATATCCGTTTAGTTTTTCCGACCAATCTCTGCTCAGAACAAGCCCATAAGCATCTGGTATGTCGGCCACCACGATATCAATAACTTGGAATACTTTATCATTTGAAGACAGGCAGACTAGGACATCCTCCATTTCCCCAATTACTTTCACATTCGTCCTATCCAACTGAACAACCCTCCAAGTGGATGGCTTAGGCTACCCATTTATCCTTTTACAGACTGATATTGGCATGACGTTAACCGACGCCCCTGAGTCTACCAGGAAATTATGTACGTTGTGATTAAAAATTTCAAAAGTGAGGAGGAAAGGTGGATTCTTGTTCTTAGACTTACCCCCAATGCTTGCTTCCCCGATTTCTTCTTCTTCCTTGGGTTGATTGTCAATGGGCAGCCTCTCCTCTAATGCTTCAAGCGCTTTCAAAAGTTTTTCTTTCTGCTGCGGCACCTTACATATTTCAAATAATGAGATATTCGCCCTTATCTTCTTTATATCTTCCACAATATCATAATCCATCTGTGGTTCGGTGGGATGCGGCTTATCAACATTCATTTTTTATTCATGGGGCTTGGAAAACGTATCATTCTGCCTAGGATCTTGACTGGTGATGGTGAATTCAGGAATTTCATCAGCTGAGGAATTATTTTGAAATTTCTTAACATTTTTCTGAAGCCTTTTGATCTTTGGGAGCATGAGACCGTTTTCTTTAGCCGACCCTTGGCTCCTTGTTGTTACGTTTGTTTCCATGATGTCCTCGTATCCCCAATTCCTTTCTTCCTCAGCATTGAATAAGGAAACAGAGTTCCATAGAACCATGGTCTCATCTTCTTGTTCTTTCGTTGACGTGTTACTGTCTTTTCTTTCTTCATCTCCATCTTTTGTTAATTTAGAATCCAACAGCTGATTCATAACCAACGTCATTGAGTTTATCCATTGAGGACAATTCTTTTCAGAGTGGGGTTGTTGGTGGAAAGTGTAAAAATTGTCCATTCCTACCTCTGTTAAATTCATAGATGTTGAATTGTGTGGAGGAGGTTGGGGTTGATTGTTATCCTCCCTTTTCTTGTAATAGGGCTTGTAGAACTTTTGAGCTTCCTTTTCTTTTTCCAAGTCTATGATTCTGTTAGAAATCTTCTGCATCATTTTTGCCATACTTTCAAAATATGGTGATTGCTCTTCCTTAGGCTTAGTAAACAACAAGGCTTTCCTTTCCACAATTTTCTCTCCTGACCGTTCAGGATAATCTTCGATACTTTCTCTTTCAGCCTCTACCTTTTCTGCCTCCTCATAAGTCTCTGCTAAAGTGGGCTTGGCCTTCATTTTGGCAAACATGGCCAGCTCAGGTCCTAAAGCCGAGGTATAATATTCAATCAGGACTTTATCCGAAGGTCTGTCAGCTTCAGAAAAATTCTTGAGGTACACTGCAAATCTTTGAGTGAAGCTGTGCACCTTCTCCTTTCTCTCTTTCTTTAAGGCACATAGTCCTTTCATGAGGGATACATGAGTCTTTTGGGTCGCATACTTACTTCTAAAGATCCTCTCAAAGGTATCCCAATCAGGGATAGAGTTTGCAGGCAAACCAAAATACCATGATGCTGCAACTCCTTTAAGGGTGTGCGGGAATAGTCTGCAAACTACATCCTCATACTCCCCAGCCCGTAACCCTTCTATTTCCAAATAAAAACTTTGCAGGTGGTCGTCTACTAGTATCTTCTCACTTGGGTCGAATTTGGGCAGCATCTTTTCAAAGCATTGAGGTAAATCATGCAATGGAGGTGGTAGGTTTAAAGGTGATCTAACTCTCCAGGCAGGTGGTGGATTCGGTGGGTTGGGTGGTTGATTGGCGTTTACGCCTGCTGTTATCCCTAAAGTTGGACCTAGACTACAAGGGATCCAAGCTTAAGGAAATCTTAAGTCTGAGAAAGACTAAATCAAAATCAAATCAAATCACAATATAGACCAAAACAAAACCTAAGAC
>LPNX010350457.1:36250-107960 GCA_001517045.1 Pseudotsuga menziesii | reverse complement strand
AGCATAAAAATCCAAAAGAATTGAAAACCAAGCAAGGCAGAAAACAAAGAAAACTAAAAATTACACAATAAAAACTTGGAACAACCCTAGAGATAACACCTGCCATGAGTCTGGGTGGAGAGTTAGGAGGTGAGCAAACAGGAGTGTGAGCAGGAGAACTGTGAGGAGTATCCGGGCCTTCTTGATTCAAAGGCAGTACAACTTCTTGTAAGGCTATTTCTACAAGTTCTTCCCAATCGTCAACCAGCACTGAGTCTTCCAATATAGGATGATCCTTCCTTTTATATTCTCTTCTGGGCAATTTAGGGATGATTGGAAATCCTCCGATCTTCCTCACGTATGCCCTAGTGTGTCTTCTCAGATTATTAACAACTTCATTGTCGACAGAAAACAAATGTTCTCTACCCCCTTCTTCCGGAATTGGATTATGAATCCCACTACTTTCAGAATTGTTACCGGTGGAATAGTCTCAGGAAAACGGGTTTCCTCGGCCAGCCATGCATTGGCGGCCCTCCTTCTAGTGCCAAAAACTGTTGAGGCCTGGAAATTTGCAGGAGGCAACAGCAAGGGATTCTCCCCAGTCAACGTTCCCAACTAGCCCGTGACTTTTTGGTGTAGGGAATCCGTCCGGTATGCGGTCCGGCTACCGTAGGTCAAGTAACAAAACTAAAAGGGTTTACCGGTTGCAGCCCAGTCCACCGTATATATTTTTGTATTTTTTGACTTAAGGTATGATATGCACGTGCCTAAGTAACAATGCAGGGTGATAAAGGATGCAAGGACTATTCACAATGTGATGCGCAGGTTCTTACCTCTCGTCTTAAACTCCCAAGCATCTAAATCACATATATTGCAATAAAGTAAATACTAACTAAGCTACCTCTAGAGAGCTGGATATTAATTCATGAGTAATGCATTAATGTCCATGTGTTATGGCAAATCACAGATAGTTGTTCTTATAACCAAACATATAAACATGAATGAAAGTATACATGATAAGATAGCTCATCACCAGTTAAAAATCCCATTACTCACAGTGGAAAACATCACAGAATATACTAGAGAACATTCAGAAAAGAACATAGGTTCAGAAATTTAGAACGCTCTCACAGTCCATGAAACACAGTCGAAAACGAAATAGTTCCCATTCAACATTGCTCATTAAATCACATTGAGACATTCCACGTAGCACTTTCTCCAACAGGCAAAATTTGCAATTTCTGGTTGTAAAACGAAATAGTTCCTCTTACAAACAATGGTTTACAAGTTTCTCCCAGGAAAAATCCCCTCTTAGTTCTAACTTTCAAATATTTAAACTAAAACGGTTGACCACTTGGGCTGCCCCCAAACGTGTGACCTTTCGGTCCCTCAAAACGTTTCATATCCCTATTTTTTATCTTTTCTGTGCGCACTCATGATCCGCTGAGTAACTGACAGACCTTCCAGGTCTGCGCCTTTGTTGCTATTGGTTTTGCCTTCTACTTCGCTTTCCCTCCTTGCGATCCTGTCGGTTTCGGTTCGACCTTTGCCAAAACTGCTCAGCTTCCTTCTGCCACCTATCTCCCAGCTATACCTTCACATCGTGGTAGTCTGAACAGTCTCTTGAGTCCACCTGCAATTAAACGACATCTATCATTCATTGGGACTGTATTTTCAATAAAAACAAACTACGTCTATAAAACGAGTAATCATCAAGAGAGGCCGTGCACTGCATTCCAGTTTTGGAAACCTTAACAGGTGTCATCGCCACTGTCTCGTCCACACATGGGCTTGAAAAACTCACTCACGGTGGGAAGAGGAAACTCATCGATGGCTTGAAACACAAAAACATCGGCCGGGTAGACTTATTTAAAGCCGCATAAGCGGGTCTCAACAGGTGACGGGCACCCCGAAACCATTTAATCCTATCGGAGTCAGAAAAGTTATGACCTAAAATGTGGGCAAGAAAGCTTCCAGTCGAAAATTGGAAAGACATCGACATCGGACGACAAGTGATTGGCACAGCCGCAACGGTGGAAGAGAAAAGGATACAAACACGTGACCAGAAACCGACACGCATCGGTGGGCGGAGCACTTACATTTGGGGTGCTTAGCTGCTTTGGGAGCCGCAATGACGGAAGACAAACAGACAACAGCCTCCGATCAATAAAAATGCTACGTGTTTGAAAAAACCTTAAAATTTAGCAACGGTCGAAACTGTTTCACCTTCGAAACAACAGTTTTACAAAGGACAATTGGTCCGAATCATATTTGACTAGCAAAATAAAATAGAATCCAAAATCCACGACCCACAGTCATTACAAACATAAGCAACTTCTAAAAACAGGACGAGAGTTTANGCATGACCCAAAAATTCATGGATCCAAACGATTCAAAGCAACATTAAATCATGAGGGGGACCAAAATTTGAAAAATTTGGGGAAAACAGTTGCAGCTGCAACAGAACCATGTATGCCTTCTTAGCTAGCTTCTCTCTCTCCAAATCGACTTCACTTCTCATGAACTCGACCTCTCTTTCTCCTCTCAAGTAACTCGAATTGTATCCTTTCAAGCAACTCGGCCTAGCTCCAAATATCTTGGTGGGTTGATTTAAAATGAGGTATAAAGTTTCTTTCTATCACTTTCCCTTGTCTTTTCACTTCCTCTTCTTGGGGTAGTTGAAAGGACACTAGATCAAGGTCCCACAGTTAATCTAGTGTTTTCATATCAATGGATTATAAAAGTCACTTTTGTCTCCATTAAACATTTTGGAAATGCATGCTAAAGGTATATCAAAATGCATGTTAAAAGGTATTGTATTACCATCTTTCTCCTGTATAGTTTCCTCCTCAAAAATCGTGCCGAGTATGGTCTATTGTTCATGGTTTTCATGTCACCGCACTAGTAATTAACACCCTCAAACATTGTGCCTTTCTCTATCTCAAAATTTCTTCCCAACAGATACAGTACTATGTTGTATGGGTTGTAATTACTACTGTACCAACTCTAAAAAATCATGCCAAAAATATTAGAATGCATGTTGTTATTCTTACCTTGATTTTCATGCTACTCTCTGTTGTAAATCACCTTGGGAATCATGCCTTCTTTTTCAGCTAGCTTCTCTCTCTCTCCAAATTGACTTCACTTCTCATGAATTCAACCTCTCTTGTTCCTCTCAAGCAACTCGAACTGGATCCTCTCAAGAAAATCGCCCTATCTCTAAATATCTTGGTGGGTTGAATGAAAATGAGGTATGAAGTGCCTTTTTATCATTTTGGCTTGTGTTTTTACTTCCTCTTCCTGGGGTAGCTGAAATGACACTAGATTAAGAGCCCACATTTAATCTAGTATTTTCACATCGATGGATGAGAAAAATCACTTTTATTTCCATTAAATATTTTATCTATCAACCACAAATTAAATTTATAAAAAGTCAATTTACTCTCTAAAGTGAATTCATTACTCATATCAAGTAATTAATACAATGGTCATGCCATTTATCCCCTTTTAGTGACTTAGGCACAAAGTCACTAGGGGAACACTTTCGAATAATTTGTATCATAGGGAAAAACCATATTCCCTTAACTAAAAGAATATAATGACATGTATTGAATGTGGATTCATTCTGATGATTGATCCTGAAAGAGAGTACCTCGGTAGGTTCCTATGTTTCTTAGGAAGAAGAAAAAATATATATTATTCTAATAGATGAGAAGACTCTTGAAGATAATTAAAATTATCGTATTTACATTCATGTGTCAAGAATAGATTCAGACATAGATGAGCATGAGTCTCTATGATGGAGGACCCAGATTATGATTCTCATATTCTGATGGTGAGATGGAGAAACTACATTCGCTAGCTCCTAAAGAACCAATGAAACTGATTATGTTACGAGGAGACCTACATGATTCTCATATTCAGAAGGAAGCTGAGAAATAGTATTCAAGATTCTTGTTATGAGTCTTGAGATTAGAGGTGTGGAAATCACCAGATAAATATTTTCCTCAATTAAGGAAATTATGCAGTAAGTAACTGAAGAATTCCAGGATGATGGACTGTAAGTCCATGGCCACACATATAAAGATAAATCTGAAGTTGATAATTCTTATTTCATATTTGGAATATCTCAAAGTTAGTTGAGATATATTTGATTAGCACTAGGATCAGGTATATGTTTTGTAGTCTGTACATAGACATGTACAACAAAGCATGTGTTACAGTACCTACTTGGTACAAGTGAATGTGGACTTGGATATGTCTTGAACAATGAAATAAACTTTCAAATATATTTGGATTCTGACTATTGTAGTTATCAAGGAACATCACATATGTTGCTCCAGATAGAGCACGTTGTAAAGAAGAAACTATTCATGAGGTTCCTAGTTAGCAATATATGAAACATGGTACACACCCACAGATGAGCAGCATTTCCAACATTATTAGCAAGTGATTCCAGGTAAGAGTAACAGGTCTAGTCAACACAATTTTCTCAATCCAATGAGCAACTGAAACAGAGCCGATCTGTCTCCCACGTTGTTAAGCGGATTTAAAATACTTAAAAAATTCCACTTAATAACAAAATTCCACATCCATTCAAAATTTCAATAAACTCCCTTGTTAAATCAGCGAAATCCTTGTGGACCGTCGAACTTATATCCACGATCACTCCTATTTCTCAGCGCTCATCTCAAGGATTATTTCATTCAGAGGAATTGTTCTTGCTCGTTGATCTGTCGATATCAACCGTATATCTATCGAAGATGCACGTTCATTTACTCTCTGTAATCTTCATTGAATTGATCACTGAAAGGATCAATTCCCTCCTACAATTCAAATCTTATCATTTCCAATCAACAAAATTGGAGTTTATTTATCAAGCAAGTGTTTACACATAAACACAAAGAATTCAAACCAAATACTTCTAGAGATTGAAACGAAAGTATAAAGACTCAACAACTTGTAGAGTAAACTCTGTCCTTCATTCAATTGGACCAGAAGTACAATTACACATAGACTCTGTGCTCTTCACTCCTCACTCTCTCTACTATCATATCCTATCTGTTACATTCAATTAGTCTTATAACACTTAGAAAACCTGTCAAATCCTAATAGCTTGGTTCTAGACACCTAATAAAATAAATCCTATCAAAAAATATCTATCCTTGAGGAATTCCTTGCATGGTTCAAGGAGAATAATGGAAGATGGCCACTTATTACAAATTAAAACTAATCCTATCCACTAACATCAAACTCAATCCTTCTAGAAGTGATTACATGGAAGGTTGACTCATCAACCAAATAAATATGAGGTGGATTTCTCCTGCATCATACTCTTGGGAAAGAAAAGAATTCTTCAATAAGTCTTTAGGGTGCACATTGTATTTGGAAATTTCTTGCTCTGTCATCCAGGATGCATCTTTAGTAGGTTGATTCTTCTTTTTGACTAAGTATTGAAAGAATATTTTGTTCTTGGTCTTCCTTAGAATTCTTTTGTCAAGGATGGCTTCAATCTGAGGTTGTTCTTTTTGTGGAATTTGTCCTTGCCAATATATAGATGAATCATATCCATGTGAAGTTATACCATCTATCTAGATACCTACATTTCTAAAGCGATACAAATACGAAACATTAAAAATTGGTGAATCTGAAGGCCAGAAGGAAGTTCAATCTCATAAGCATTTGCATAAAACATCCTTAAAAATTTACAAGGTCCAATCTTGTTAAGCTTCAATTTATCATAAGTTCATCTAGGGAACCTTTCCTTTCTAAGATAAGCCATCACTAAATCTCCAACCTGAAATTTTACTTCCCTTCTCTTCAAGTATTCTCTCTAGTTATATTTTTCTGCACTTTCCTGTAATCTCTTATTAATATTCTCCTGTAGCTCATGCATGCTAATTGCAAAGTCTTCACCCTCTGCAATTCTCCTTTCCTACTTTGACAAATCTCTAAGTTCATATACACCTCTTGGATTCATTCCATAGACAATTTGAAAAGGAATCATACTTGTCCTTCTGTTGGGTGAATCATTGTATATGAACTCATCCTAAGTAAGAGCCAAGTCCCACTGTTTTGGATGTTCATACACGATACTTCTCAGTATGTTCCCCAAGATCCTATTTACCACTTCAGTCTGGCCATCAGTCTCAGGATGATAAGCATAACTAAAACTGATATTAGTCCCCAATTTCTTCCATAGAGTTCTCCAAAAATGACCAACAAATTTTGTATCTCTGTTAGACACAATACTCAAAGGCAACCCATGTAACTTTACAATTTCAAAAAAGAATAGATTAGCAATATTGGTTGCATTATTAGTCTTCTTACATGCAATAAAATGAGCCATTTTGGAAAATCTATCTATTACAACATAAATTGAATCATGACCTCTTTGAGTTCTAGGTAAACCAAAAAAAAATTCTGTGGTTATGGAATCCCAGGGCCTAGGTGGAATAGGCAAGGGTTGATACAATCCTGTGTTCTGAATTCTCCCTTTTTCATGTTGATAGATTTTGCATCTTTCAACAAATTTCTTCACATCATGCTGCATCTTTGGCCAAAAATAAAAATTACTCACCAGAGAAACGTCTTGTCTTGTCCAAAATGTCCTGATAGACCTCCACTATGCTTTTATTGAATTAAAGTTTCTCTCATTGAACACCTTGGAATAAAAAATAAACTATACTAATATAGCCTTGAAATATATTCTTTTATAAAAAAACACTAATTTAAATTGGAAATTTGTTTTTAAAAACTTTAAAATATTTAAAACAAATATTTAATTTAAAAAAAAAAAACTTATTTTAAACTTATACTTTAATAATAAAAAACCCCTAAAAAATAAACCAAACCGACCCATTCTAGAAAATTATAATTAAAAAAATAATAAATTAAATAAATTTGTATTCATTAAAAGATTGGGCAGTAGTTATTCCTCACCAAGCTTCGACCGATCTCCTGATGATGATCTCAAAGTAGAGATCGAAACGTTGAGAATTATAAATTATATGAATGCAGGTCCACATCATCCACCATATTGGAATATACAATTTACTATCCTTGAATAGTAATCCTTCCTGCAACATATAATTTAACCACTGGATTATGTTATGGGTAACTGGATTTTCACAGGAAGCATATATATCCTTGAAATCTAAGTCTTCTTTATACATATCAATCAAGTTTTCAAATCCCAAAGTACTGACCTTAACTACTTGTAATACCAGATTTATCTTGCTCAAAGCATCAACAACTTTATTAGACTTACCACTCATATGTTTGATAACAATGGTAAAGTTCTACAAAAATTATACCCACTTAACATGTCTCTAGTTTAATTTAGGTTGTCTGTTTATTAACTGCAAAGCATGATTGTCAGAATACAACACAAATTCCTTAAGCATCAAATAATGTCTCCATTTATTAAGAGCATTCACAACAACATATAATTCTTTATCATATGAAGAGTATTTGGTTTTGCTTCATTCAAATTTTCACTGAAATATGCCATTGGCCTCCACTCTTGACTCAAAACTACTCCCATTGTTGTTCCACTAGCATTTGTTTCAACTTGAAACACTTTGTCAAAACTGGGCAAAGGCAAAATAGGCTTCTCAAATATCTTTTTTTTTTCAACAACTTAAAATTTTTGTCAGTAGCTTCTTTCCATTTGAAAGGTTGTTTACTTCCTTTGAAAGTATCTATCAAAGGTGCACAAATATGACTAAAATTCTTAATGAACTTCCTATAGAAACTAGCAAGTCCATGGAAACTCCTTACCTCATAAGCATTCTTTTGAACTTGCCAATTTAAAATCTCTTGTACCTTGTCAGGATCCATCTTCGGTTATTTCTTCTGAAACTACAAATCCCAAGTAAACTAACTCTTTCTTCAGGAAACTAAATTTCTTCAAATTTATCAGTAGCTTCTCTTTCTGCAAAGTCCTCAACACCAAATTAAGGTGTCTTAAATGTTCCTCTCTATTCTGCCTGAAAATCAGAATGCCATCTAGATACATTATCACAAAATTTCCAGTAAATTCTCTTAAAACCTCATTCATCAACCTCATGAAAATACTAGGTGCATTAGTAATCCCAAATGACATCACTAACCATTCTTACAATCCATCATTAGTTTTAAATGTTGTTTTCCATTCATCCCCTTCCCTTATCCTAATCTGATGATATCCACTTTTCAAATCTATTTTGGAAAAATATTTTGAACCACTTAAATAGTCCATCAGATCATCAATTATCGGTAAAGGGAATCTATACCTGATAGTGATCTTGTTGATTTCCCTGGAGTCAGTGCACATCCTCCACCCACCATGTTTCTTTGGACTAAGTATAGTGGGTACTGCACAAATACTCAAACTTTATTTTACCAATCCTTTCTCCAACAGCTCCTTAACCTGATGTTTAATTTCTTCATTTTCTTGAGGTGTTAATATGTATGCTTCTTTATTAGGTAAACTTGCAGCAAGTATTAAGTCAATGTGATGACTAATACTTCTTATAGGGGGTAAAGTATTTGGAAACTCATCCACACTAATGTTAGTACACTCATCAAGCAAAGTTTTAACTTCAACAGGAAAATCATCTAAATTCATATAAGTTAAAATTAACTTTGGATTACCAACAAGGGGAAAATGTAGATCCTCCTCTTTCTAAACTTCTTGCAACATTTCCTTTCCAAACATCAACAAGATGTCTGGTCATGAACCTTCCTGAACTACTTCATCTTCCAAGGGTAACAAAGTATGTCTCTTCCCATATTTTCTAGAGAATAAGTATTTTTTCTCCCATCATGAACATATTTCATGTCACACTGCCATGGCCTCCCTAAGAGTATATGGCACACATCCATAGACATTATGTCACATAATACTTCATCTTTGTAAGTACCAATATGGAATTCCACATTACACTGCTCATTCACCAATAGCTGATGTCCTTTCTGCAACCATGACACTTTGTAGGGAGTGGGATGCTTCATCCTCTTCAATCCTAGCTTCTCTACCATCTCAGTGGAAACCAAATTATCGGTACTACCACTATCAATAACCATTTTACAACACTTACCTTGTGACTTACACCTTGTCCTGAACAAAATTTTCCTTTGGGCTGGTTCATGTACTTGCTTCCCTGATTTTACCAAAACTCTCTTCAACATAAGAGATTATCCTTCCTCTGGAGGATTATTCATATATGTTTCTTCTTTTGACTCTTCATGAGCCTCTGCAACATTCACATTTCTCTGATTTGAATACTGATTTCTTGGACAATTCCAAGACATATGTCCAATCTCTCCACAAGCATAGCATTTTACCTCTCTGTGTCTGCCTCTTCCTCTGCCTCCTCTGAATCCTCCTCTCTGGGATGACTAATTTCTAGAACCCTAAGTTCCATCTTTGGAAGTCCTACCTCCAATACTAGGAGATCCTCCTCCTCTTACTATATTCCTTCCTCTGTTTTTCTCGTTTTGTTTTCTTAACAGTTTCTCTTCTACCTTTGAAGCTACTTGATATGCATCTTCTACAGTTTTCAAATTTAATAAAATGAGTTCATCATGTATATCATATCTTAATACATTGATTTACCTAGCTACTCTTTCTAGACCTCCCTATGTGTCTCCATCTCTAATACTCAGTTTAAAAAATTCTTTTGTGTATTCTTTCACAGTCATGGCCTTCTGTCTAAGGTTCTGTAATTGTCTAATAAGGTTCAATTGATAGTGCTTATGCATAAGCTGACTCTTAATATTACGTAGCATCTTATCCCAAGATTTATTTTTGACTAACCTCTCTTTTCTGGATGGATCTAGAGCTCATCCCACCAGATGGTTGCATGTCCCTTCATTCTGGTAGTTTCATATCTTACTTTCTTCTTGTCTTCAATTTCTTCAAATTCAAAATATTTATTCAAAGCATTAATCCAATCCATTAGTTCTTCAACATTTAAGTTACCTTCATACATAGGTACTTCGACTCTTGGTATGCTATTGGCCTTCATCAACATATTCAAAACTTTGACTTCTTTAGGATCTTCTTCTTCTTCATAAGAGGATTCTTCTTCTTCATCATTGTTATTTGAATTGTCTGAGTGGTTCTTCCTTTCCATAGTGTCTAGTCTTTATTCCAGTCTTCTCATGTCTCTCTACATGTCTGTCTCTACAGGTTGTCTTCCTCAACCACGTCCTATAGGAACCCCATGCGCTTGTCCTCATCTTGGCAGAATATTTAGCCAAGCTCTAATACCATACCTAATTCCAGGTAAGAGTAACAGGTCCAGTCAACACAATTTTCTCGATCCAATCATCAACTAAAACAGATTTGATCTGTCACCCACGTTGTCAAGCAGATTTCAATACTTAACGAATTATGTTTAATAACGAAATTCTGCATCCATTCAAAATGTTAACAGACTCGCTTGTTAAATCAATGAAATTCTTGTGGACCATTAGATTTATGTCCCCACCAAATAAAAAGTGGAATTCAAATTTGATAAAAATTCTATGTACAACAATTGTGTTAACCTTCCGTCACTTCACCCAATGGAATACTTTTTCTCCATCGATATTCTCCAAGTTCTATCTCTGTCGTTGATCAAAAAGGATTTATCCATGATCACTCCTGGTTCTCAACGCTTATCTCAAGCGTTATTTCATTCAAAGGAATTGTTCTCAATCGTTGATATGTCGATCTCAACTGTAGATCTATCGAAGATGCATGTTCATTTACTCTCTGTAATCTTCATTGAATTGATCACTGAAAGGATCAATTACCTCCTACAATTTGAAGCTTATCATCTTTGATCTACAAAATTGGAGTTTATCTATCAAGTAGGCTTGTACACATACACACAAAGAATTCAAACCAAATACTTCTGGAGATTGAAACGAAAGTATAAACACTCAATAACTTACAGAGTAAACTCTGTCCTTCATTGAATTGGACCAGAAGTACAATTACACACAGACTCTGCGATCTTCACTCCTCAGTCTCTCTGCTATCATATCCTATATGTTAATTCAATTCTTCTTATAACACTCAGCAAACCTATCAGATCTGAATAGCTTGGATCTAGACACCTAATAAAGAAATTATATCAACAAAGATCTATCCTTGAATAATTCCTCGTAGGGTTCAAGGAGAATAATGGCAAATGGCCACTTATTACAAATTAAAACTATTCCTATCCATTAACATTGAACTCAATCCTTCTAGAAGTGATTACATGGAAGGATGACGCATCAACCAAAGAAACCTGAGCTGGATGGTCCTGCATCAATAAGCCTTTGTCTACGACAAGATTGGTTGTAGAGTAAGACATACTCCTCTAGTTGAAGATGGATTGTTTATTTGTCTTCACATGCAGCAACAGATAAATCCCCAATAGTTAGTCAAGTTACATGACTCACACAACCTAGGGTTGTAATATATCTTGTGGAAAGAATCTACATGAGCAGATACATAGTCAAAGTCTCAGCAACTATTGATACTCAAGAAGAGTTATAGTTTGGGTTGTCAGAGAGCAGTTGAAATTTTGGAGAGGTAGTTGGGGTATTGTGGTGAAAAGAGAAGAATACAAAATCACTATGAAAGTGACAAATCCTTGAAGAACATCATAGAGAATGGAAAGCTCACATGGAACGTTTTGAAATAGAAAAATATTCCATAAGTCAACAAATGTTGAAAATTGAAAGAAAAGATGAGACTTTCTTTCTGCATGATATTACACATTTTGATATGTGTTTTTGTATATGATGGATATGAAATCCATAGTTTCTAGTTTATAGAAACTGCATTCTGGATCGGATCCAGATGATGCTACTATGTATAAGTAGATGGTCGGTCTCTTAAAGTACTTAGTAGACTTATTGTATTGTATGCTTGTTACTAAGAATATGTTTGAGTACCTTTGAGGTACATTAGAATAGGCTATTTATTGTAATTGATACATGGTAGACCTATTGTGCTATCCATTTATTGTTTTAGCCTAAGATAAGTTATGTATATTGCGACTAGTACTACAAAATCTAAGTGTATTACAACTAATACTACAGAATCAAGATATGTATCAGAGAGTACCACATAAGCAAATATGTTTTGTGGATAGTACTATCAGCTGAAAAGAAGAGTAGCTAATAAAGTTACTTGTGATGATTGGAGAGTGTGACGATACTATGATGACTAGAGAGTATGACCATACTTTTTATGTGCATCCAGTCGATTATGCATATACAACTAAGTATGTTTATCCAATCAAGTTGTGTATACAGTTGGAGATGTGTTATGGTAAAACACATTGAGATGAAGTTTTACTTCATCGGAACTCATGGTCATATAAGGTAAAATTTCAGTACATAGATATTGATGAGAAGATTGCAAATGTGTAGAAAAGCCGCTGTCAATGACAAAATTAAGATACTTCTGAGATAATCTTCATATGGCAGAAAATTCTTGCAATAACAGAGAATGTCTCCTTCACTGAGAGGGAGTCTCGATTGTATAACATCAGGTGTCATTCTCCGAAATTGTGTTGTATCAAGTCCCATCTATATCCTCATGTGTTTAGGTTCCATGCTAGTATTGTAGTCTTGTGTTGTATCAATACTATAGACTTGTGTTGTATCAAGTCAATTATTCTCATAGACAATACCCTATGAGATGGATCTCCTTAACTAGAGATGGTCTTGTGTTGTATCAATATTGGAGACTTGTGTTGTATCAAGTCACGATCCTAATGAAGTCATCATCTAAAAGACAAGTACTCATTCAAGTGGACCTCCATTTGTTGAGGTGGCATTCTTTACTTACTCTAGTGGTGATACTATGTGATATATTACTAATCATGGTCATTCAAGATGGAAAAATATATTAAGTCTCCTTTAGAGACTGATGACCTATAGAGTGAATTACTTTAGCACATGACTATATGGCTCGGGAAAATATATATGATCATCAATATGTGTGGAAATTCTTCTGAGTATAATATAATAACATGGATAAATAATAAATACACATGTGGGCCATGCAGTAAATGATAAATGATAAAGATATAATCATAGAGAGAGAGAGAGAGAGAGAATTTGAATTGTCTAAAAATAGCTAAGTATGTTGTAGTTGTAAAGATTCAATTAATATGAATTCCTCAATTAGTGCCTCGGTTAAAGCTTATGTGTTTTAGTTAATTAAAATAAATTTATAGTGGTCCATGCAAAATTTTTGCATGGAAAACACTAAGGGTGAAGCATTGATGACACTTAAGATAATATGTTAACTAAGTGATCAACATTCAGTTAACTAAGAAGATCCATGCAAAGTTAATAATAGTAAATAAGTGATTTGCATGGATGGAACTAAAGGTGAAGCACTTCAGCTTTTAGTTAGCCCCCTAACATAGTGGGCATGCATAAGTTCAATTCAGTTAACATTCACTTAAACACCCTGATTGAAGGAAGGACACATATCTTGTGCATGGAGTGGAATGCTAGGTGCTAACTTCGCACCCTTGAAGGAAAATTTGAAATTGAAGTGCATGTGTCCACTAGTGTCAGGAAAACATTGCATGGAATGAGTTTTGACTTGTTATTAAAGTATTGGGAACTTGGCAAGTTCATTACAGAACTTTTGTGGATCTCTCTTATATACTGCTCAGGTGATATCTCTTATCGGGAAATCTAATAATGTGTTGTAAACCATTCTATGCAAGTCTATATACTATACTCAAAGCATTGTTGGGGTTTTCATCCTCTCTATTTGGAGGGTTTTCCCAGGGCACACCTTGTCTCATATGGTTGAATGATTTATGTGGCTGATTTGTTTTATGAGATTATTATATGCAATTATTGATTGATAAAAGTTTTAAATTTCAGTTTCTCCATATTTGCTCAAAATATTCACACTAAGGAGGTTCATAAATTAAAGCAAGAAACGAATAGCAAAGAGAAGTGGGAAATAATGGGTAAAGGGAATAAGTGAAAAAGAAAGATAATGAAATAGGTATTTTTATAGTGTGATTCCACACTTGATACATCATTATTTCATGGACTATCCATGTCCTTATGCAGACTCCTTTTACCCCCATTTTCTCACTATTACCCTAATGCTCCATTGAAATCATTAAAAATACATTTTTGAATATATATGTGGGTCACAAGTCTACAACCCATGTATACGTAGCTTGCACCACTTTAACTTGCTTACATAAGGAATTATGCTAAAAAATTAAATATATTTGGAGTTTTCTCCATCAAGTAACGAATGACTTGATCTTTCTCTTTCCATATATCGAGAAATGCTCTGATTCGACCCTTCACATCCCATCGAGGAGCTATATATTGAGCTAATATGAAGCATTAGAGGAGGAGAATTCTAGAGACCAAAGATATTGTTAGCACTCGGAATTTACCCCCGAAAGGATAATCCCAAGGTAACTACAAAACCAATATTTAGGAAGAAAGTTTGCTTATTTCTTTCCAGAGAAGGATCTCAGGCTAGAAATATTTGAAAAGAAATAAAATTTAATAGTAATTGTGGTTGAAACTGGTGCTCATTGGGCATGGAGTCATATATGATAACAAATAATGACAATGCTTTTGCAATGGAATTTTAAACAAAGGAAGGGTAGCTACTCCTTTACAATCAAAAAGTTGTTTGCCTAGTGATAAAGAAGAATTAGAAACAATCCATTAATATGGATATCTAACAAGGATGAATCCAATATTAACTTTAGTGGAAAATATTTGTGAATGATAGAAAGTAAAGGATCAGAGCATATGATTATGAATTCTAACCCAACATACACTCATTCAAGCATGAAAAGATGACAAAATGGAAAGGTAAATAGGAAACATATGCACAAAATGAAATAAAGTATAGACTGTAAAGTAAATAATACAAGAATCTCTGCAAAAACCTTCTCGGCTCTAAATTTTTTATTAATATTTGAAACTCTCTTACAATACTCAATTTTTCTCACCGATTCCAACCCTCAATACATTGCAAAATGTTTCTTAAATACAAAATAGATCCTTGATATGATAAATGCTTCTATGCTAAAAATAGGCAAAATAACTTCCTTATTACATTTGTCATCTGCTTCTTAAGAAACTATCTGCTCAAAAACTTATAAAAAATTTAAATAAACTATTCTTCAATATTCCTCGAGATTCCTTCATTGATGTAGCTTGTATTTTTCCCTTCGAAACTTATCCATTGTCTTCCATTAATCCATAGTTGGCATATCTAGACTGGCCATTTCTGTATCCAGTACTCGTAACTCTACGTGATCCACATATGAAATTTATGGAAATTGAGTACAAACAATTATGAAAGTGTTAATTATTTCAAAGTCCACCACTAATTTATCCACCAAAGTTTGTCATGACAGTGACTAGTTTATATCCTCAAATTTATTATGATCCAATCTACATTTCACCAGTAGAACTTGATATTCCACTTGAGATAAGAGTCTACCACCTTCTTCCCAAAAGGAAGGCAAACCATTTTGAAAGAGTGACACAAATGAACTTTTAAAAACCTTCACTTGATGTTTCATAATGTCAATTTTGTCATGAACAATGTCTATATGTTGATGATTTCCTACTATCTTCCTGGCCCAAGTGATCACTGTGATTATGTCTTTTATCCCCATAGTTATCAAATCATCCTCTCATAAAGAATTCAAGAAATTAATTGTGTTCTTTGTTGTATCAACAAGATTCTTATTTAAGGATTCTTTTACATTAGTGAAACTCTGTTTGGTAGCATTTATGACCATCTCTTTGTCCAAAATGTAGTTCAAATATGGTCTGAGCTTAACAACCTCAGCAATAATTATATCCAAAATGAGGTGTCTTTTTCCCTGTATTGGTAGTTTTCAAGTCAACTTATTTTCCAATTTATCATTTTTATCCAACAGATCTTTACATTTATTTTCCAGTGCTTTTCTTTCTTTTTCTTTCTTCAAAGACACATATTCTAGATTTTTTTTTTGGTTTTTCAAACCAACAATTTCCAAATCCTTTAAACTCACCTGAGACATAACATGCACAATAGATTATGTACTTGTCTGTGAAATAGGATGAATTACCTGTACCTTATCTTATTGTCTCTTATCCTCTATCTCTTTTTCCAGAACATGTTTATTTTCTTTCAAAAGATTAACCCTTTCAACCAAAAGAGATTTCTCTTTTTCCCATTATTTATTCTCATCATCAACCTTCAGTAATTGTGCTTTGTTGTCACTTAGATCATGATTCATTAGCTAGTAGCTCTTTTTTCCTTTCCAATTCAGTCAATTATGAATCCTAAATCAAATGTGTAGCAGGTATCTTCAATTTCTTCTTTAATAGTTGAATTGTATTTTCTTTCTTTGCAAGTATTTTTTGTGTAACTTCTCCCTTATTGGCTTCATTATCAATGGCAAGCAAATCTCCTTGAATTTTTTTGATTTGATGTTGATATGTCGTATTTTCTACCTTTTCCTACCTTAGTTGATTCTCAATCTTGTTCTTTGTAGACTACAATTTTGTTACCTTTAAAGAGGATTTCAACAAATTACTATAAATTACATCCCCAGTTTGCTTGTGTAAGTGTATCATATCTAGTACTGGAATTTTTTCCAAGTTTAATCTCATCTTAGCCACTTTATCCTTGGTGGCAACTGCTAAGTTCAAAGTGTTCTTAGCATGGTCTGTGACAGTCACTAAAGGAATATTTTTATTGGAAAATTTTCTGACATCTGCATACAACTTCAAAGACTCATATAAGGATGTCTCTCTATCATTCTTATATTTATCATACAATTCAGGTTTGGATTTAAACTTGTCAGTGGATGTTTCTAAAAATTCATATTGTTGCATTTCAAAAGCTGGTCCATTAATATTCACCTGATTTTTCATACTTTCAGTCTTAACGACTTCAACTAACTCTCCTTCAGCTTCAACTTTATGCCTTTTATTTGTCTCTAAACTTGCCTCTTCTTCTTCAGTTTCCATAGCTTCTGAAAAAAGTCATTTAGTTGTTGATTCTATACTGCTTGCAATGGGAGAAATCACTTATGTGGATTTCACCACTTCCAATGGATTTTATTATGGATCTTCAACATTCTCCATTGGATCTGGATAATCTGACCAATTTACTTTTTTAGCCAACCCTTCAACCTCCTGGTATTCGAAAGGTTTATTATTATTCACTTTTATTCTTATTGAGATCACATGGAGAGGATCATAATTCACTACAAAAGTTGTTTTAAAATACATCCCCTTTAATAAACTCTCCACTAAACGAAGTGCAACTTTATTATTTATAATAAAAGGAACAACTAGCCATGAGAATTTTATTTCTGAAGCTTTCTTGAAGCTGATGAAATGCTCATTTTCCACTATCAATTTTTGTCTTATCAGCTCCAAATAAAATACCCTAGGAGTGAGAAAAGCTGGCAGAATGTATGGCTCATGAGTAAATCCAAACAATCTGATAATAGTATGTTCTTCCAATAGGAATCAATCTCCTATCCTCCTATCTAGGGAAAATTGCAAAGCCTCTTTCATCAGTGTAAAAGCTCTGGTTAATTTAGTCTAGAAGAAAAATTTATAGACCTATGCCATCAAAAAATTCATATACTTTAAAAAATTGCTACTGATTTTATCTGTGAGAACCATCTGGTAACTGTAAATTTTTCTCATTAAAGAATAAGAAAATTCTGATCAAATGGGACTGGAATTTGAAGTGTTTGGTGCTGTGGAAATTCACTAGCTGAGAGTGAATACTCTCAGCTAGGAATTCTTCAAATTTAAGACATGGAGGTAGAAAAGATTGGGACTCAGACCGACTCATCTGACTTTGAACAACAGACTCGTGAAAAACCCAGGAAAATGCATGTCTATGTCCAAACCTAAAAACAGACTCATCATTGAAACAATCATCTTTGTTTCATCATTAAACAGGTTTACATCTAATGGAAATGGTTGGCTATCAAAGGAGATATCTTACCTTAAACATGTTGAAAAGAAGGGTTGTTTTTTCTCAATGGTAACATGTCTAAAAGACTGGAGTAGGTTTTCTTCACTAAATTCTTCTCTGTCTTGAGTGAAGGTAGGAGGGACAATAAGTGAGTCTCAGACAATGAGTGCATTAACATGACATATAATCTTGGACTTGGCTGCATCCATAATTACTCTTTCAAAAGAAGAATAATTAGAGGCACAGTAGTCGATGAAATCCATAAAGTTAAGTGTCTGGTCTGGACAAAAATAATAGAAATGAGAATGGAAGATGTTATGAAAATTAGTACCTTGGTATTTAAATACATCCAACCTTGTTTTTAACTAGATAATGAGGCCGAAAGATAAAATGGTGTCAAATATTCCACCATCCCTATCTTCTAAGACTTCATCATTTCTCTAAAATTATAGGGCATGAGCCTCTACTTCTCCTCCACTATCCATGTTTAAATACTAAGAGGCGGGGAAAAACACGGCCTACCTGGAAAACTAATGGTTGGATGGGTATCTATCCAACTTGGCTTTGTTCACGTAAAACAATGCTTTTTCTCCCAATGAAAAAAAGACAAATAATCTTCAACCACGTGCTCTTTACCTTTTATAATTTTCTCCATAGTTGTTTTAGGGTAAAAGGAGCGGTTTAATTTTCCACTAGTAGAAATGTATGTTAGCTTTCATGCACATCTCACAAGGGAACTCTTCTGTTTCCATGGATTTAGCTTACCTTCCTTCTAGACCATCGATTTTGATCACCCGTTAGCCTTTTCCTTTACCTATTCCGCTGCCCAACATGTTTCTTATCTTCTTTTCAATATCTCATAGCATACCTTCTTACCACCGTAGATCTACCAGATATTCATTTTCCACTGTAGATATTATCTCCTACATAACCCCCCATTTTACTTTCCATTGCTCATATAGAATGTAAAACAAAGTGCAGTTTCTATCAGCGGATTACCTGACAACCGTTGATCGAGTCTGTAACGAACATAAAATATATAAATATTAAAAATAATATTATGAGATAATTATTAATTAATAATTAATAATTATCAAAGAGTCATGACCATAGGTTGAAAAGTCACGAATGGACATATATAAGTCCGACCATTGTAATTCAATCACATAAATTCATATCATCAAATATAATTTATTATGGCTTATTTAATATTCCAGATCTTTTGGTAAATATTACTCTATGAGCGAATAAATATTCGCTTCAGTGGTATCAGAGCTAGCACTTTCTTAGGCTTGTGCTCATTCTGGCTTTTAGCCAAAATTTCAGATTTTATCTGAGTAATTTCAGAGTTTCTCTGTACACTTGGTCTTTGACCAGTCTTGGCTTCTGGCCATTTCCAGATTTCAAATTGAAAAAAAATATATAAAAATTATTATTGAAAAAATAAAAAAAATAAAAAAATAAATGTCTGAAGAATACTGATTGAAGAAAAAATATATATATATTGAGAAGTCCACCATTTTGCAGCCCACCATCCCCCTGCACTCCTCTGAAGAAAAAAGTAAAAACTAAAAAACTAAAATAACGAGGAGAAAAAAAAAGGTGAGAAGTAAAAACAAAATAAAAAAGAAAAGAGAAAGAGAAGAAGGAAGAATAAAAATAAAAAAAAGAGAGAGAAAATAATCTAAAGGAGAAGAACGTAAAAAGATAAAAAGAAAAAAGGAAGAAGTAAAGAAGATCCCATAAAAAAAGGGAAAGAAGAAAACAAAGGCTCGTGGTTTTATAAAACAAGCTCATGGTTTTATAAAACAAACCCTTATTGAATATAGTGCATAAATAAGTGAGATTTGAACCTGGGTGGGGAAGTTAACAATCATTCCTCCCAACCACCCAATCTACTCACATTTTACAAAACTTAAGGGAAATAAAAGATAAAAAAAGGTGCATAATAATTGATATTAAAAAGCAAGTGAGATTAAACTTAGGTGGGGAAGTCAAAAGGAAAAACAAAATCAAAAGAAAAATCGAATACCATCATCATCTAGTGTGGAAGAAATCAGATATCATGGAATCTGGTTTGCGACTACAAATAGAGAAATTAGAAGCCCAATTAAAGCAATATCGAAGAGAGAATGAAGAATTACGAGACAAAAATACGAAATCAGAAATATTGATTAAATTACGTGAGATGACAAAAGAGCGTAAGGAACAAATAATTTCTGACCAGAACAATCATATAGAAAAATTGTATGCCCAAATTAAGAAATTAAAAGACGAAAGTGATGCCCAAATTAAGAAATTAAAAGACGAAAGTGATTTCAATCAGAGACTAACAAATCAAGATATAAAGAAAGAAATAAGTGATTACGAAGTAGAAACAATCCGCTTGAACAAAATCATTAACAACAAGGATGAAGAACTGACGCACATACGACAAAAATTAACAGATCAAGAATCAGTGGTCAACCAGTATCAACAACAGATAAAAGTTCTTCAACAACAAAATAGCGATGCTAAAAAAGAACACAAGCTGGAGATCGCAAGGAGTAATAAAATAATATCCAACAATTCTGAAGAAATTTTCAGATTAAGAAATCACAACAAAACCCTGATTACAAAAATCAAAAAATTGAAAAACAACAGCAAGAGGCGACAATCCAGTGAAGACCTAGAAGGGAAATTACTAGAAAAGCAAGAAGAAAACCAGTGTTTAAATAATAGTAATCAGGAACTACATAACCAAATCAAGGAGCTAGAAATTGAAAAAAAATCGCAAGAGGAAAGAATCGAAAGAATTCCAATTCATGAACAATTTACTAAAGAACCAAGAAGCACAATCCAGGAAAATACATCCAAAAATCAAATCGAAGAAGTGAAGACAGTTCTCGTCACAGTCCAAAGGAAAGAAGAACAAACGAAACCTATAGCTTATAGACATCCAAATTAGAATCGTCATTTTGACCAACGACAGGGTCAAAATGAATATTCACAGAAGACTTATGTGGATATGCGAAAATATCGACATACTAAGCAACAATCGAGACAGATCGTTCCAAAAAAATATCTCAGAGCTCTGATAAAAATAGATCTAGGATGGACCACAGGAGATGCTATGCAACAATTCTCTTGGGGAATCCGTAATTCGTATCGGCTCATCTCTTCAAGGGTCGCAAATACAAAATGGAAAGAATTCTGAGATGACAAGATAAATCAGACATAAATGTCAAATACATCTTTGAGGACAAAGATTCCCTTAAGGGGAAGGCAATGTAACGAACATAAAATATATAAATATTAAAAATAATATTATGAGATAATTATTAATTAATAATTAATAATTATCAAAGAGTCATGACCATAGGTTGAAAAGTCACGAATGGACATATATAAGTCTGACCATTGTAATTCAATCACATAAATTCATATCATCAAATATAATTTATTACGGCTTATTTAATATTCCAGATCTTTTGGTAAATATTACTCTATGAGCGAATAAATATTCGCTTCAGAGTCACATTAAATCATGACCGTTGATCGACTTTTCCTTTTAATGATTCCGCCGAAATCCAACTAAATATCTAGTGTGCATGTTCTCCCTGCAGAGCCGATCTCCATTGTCGATCTCACCATCCATCAATATCCATCGTCAATTAATCTTGATCTTTAATCATTTCGCCAATACTTGATCTGACTTTCTCTATGTATCTTACCCCAGTAGGATTCCCCTGAACCGTAGATATTTTATTCTTCAAATCTCCATTGTAGATTTAGGTGGGACATTAAACCTTTCTGTTGATTATGAAAATTATTTCTTCCACGCAACTTTCGTAAGCGAATTTATCTTGCGTCATAGATTTCTTTTACCTTTTCCCTTGACCATTGATCTAGGTTGTTTTTTGAACTCCTTCATCGATCATCAATTTCACTTCTGCCTTGCATATTTTGAGAGCAGATTTCATGTTTTCCGTAGGTCATTCCGCTTGGAGATGTAAACCATTGAAACTTTTCAAGTTATACCATAGGTGCGAATTTTCATTTTTAACATCTTTCCAAGGTTTAGCCCATGATTTTTTCTAAAGAATAAATAACTTGGTCATGGATTTAGCACCTTTTGATCATTTTCATCAAAATTTCTTATACCATACCATTATTTCTTCTTAGGCCTGCTCATCTCAAATGTTAACCAAAACAGTGCTAACAGATATTATAGTGGAATTGTGCCCCATTGTTATATGCTTAAGTCTGCATCCCTTTGTCCTTGAAACAACCATTAGTGTTATTTCCTAAGCTTGCCTTTATCTTTGTGAGCTTACCTTTGTATGGAGGATCGAAGTGGTGGAGGCCTAGGTGGAGGGACTCAATTTCTCGATTCAACAAGGTGCCGACAGAGGTTGTCATTTTTATCTATGTTCATATTAATAGAAATATCCATTTCTCGTCCATTACTTGTGTAATTATGAATATTATTATCCATGGTTGTAATTACTTTGTTTATATGATGGAATTTAACATGCTATATTAGACTCTAACGCTTTACATATATTTTGTTGTTGTTGAGGACAATGTGTAGGTGCAAGTTTGGTTGAAATCTTAATGAGGATCTACTTCAACCATCCAGAATAAGGTATGCTTCTTTCCCCTTAGTGTTAGTTTATTTTGTATATTTAACATGCTTTGAAGTGGGTTTATTTCTTGTGTCATCCTATTTTTTGTGGTCCACCCCAAGCCATACGATCTTTTCTCTGTAACACAATTGGTGATTCCATTGGGGATTCCTTTTTGTTGGGGTTTGGGTGCATGAGTTGCTTGATTTTCTCTCTGCTTCTGTTTGTTTATGTGTCGCGTTCAGTAGTTGGTTATTCCATTGGCAGTCCATTGAAGTAATTTGGATCTTAGCTTTCTTTTTACCACTCTTTCCTTTGTATACGTGGGTCATAGACCTCACATTCGTGTGCATACGTGGGTCGTAGTACATACAGTCGCGTACATACGTTGTTGTTCCTTGAACATTCACATACATTTCTCCTTTTACTTGATATTTTGATGTTTGAATGTGTTGGGTGGGTTGTCTATATTGCTGAGTCTTCATGGGTTCCTATACTACATGTTGACTGCTTCTGTCATGACCAGAGGCGCCTTTTGCATTGATTTTTTTCTTTGGAATTTATTCTTGTGATTTATCTACTTGTTGTTTTATTATTACTGGATGTGCCTTCTTGTTCTCAATGTCTTACTTGGCTCGTTCGCTTCTTGTTGCAGGGTCTGAGAGTTTGTAGGATCTTCTTATTGCATTTATTGTGAAAATACAAAAAATATTTTTATCTTTGGATGTTTATTGCATTGTGCATGTGCATTGATTTGGTACTTGCATTAGGTTTGCTTAGACGAATTAGTGATCAATATTTCATATAGTAAGGATTGCATTGACTTTTGAAAAGGAATGAAATTTTTTACATTACATGTAGTGGCATACCCCCTTTTTCATAATTAAAAACAAAGTTGCAAGTGGCATTGTTTTTTAGGTGTGCATATTTACTTCATTATTGAGTCTTAACATCACTAGTTGCATGTTAACTACCCTTGAGTAATCGCAACCATTAAAATTAACACTTAAATTAAAATTGATTACACGATTTTATTTGAAAGAGGTGTACCAACAAGATTAGGATTGTAGAGTATTGGAATAGGGTGTCGTCAATAAATCTTTCCAAGGCTATGAAACAAAACAATTGTAATGAACAAAAATATATATAATTAATAATCACTAAATAACTATTATATAATTAATAATAACTATTAAATATCAATATTAATACATATTGATATTAATAATTAATAATTAATAAATAGTTATTAGTAAACAATTCTAAAATGACGCATCCTTTCATGGATAGTATCCAAAGTGCCTTTATGATTAATATATATATGGCACTCACTTTGTAATCTATCATCATATCTATTCTATCATCAATTTATATATTATTATGGCTTATTTAATATTCCAAGTCTTTTGGTAATATTATTTGTGTGAGCGAATAATTATTCGCTTCAAGTGGTATCAAAGCCTCGTTTGGATGATCTGGGCCTTTAGCCTTCATTCTTAGGCCTTGTCTGATTTTTGGCTTGTAGCCTTATTTTAGGGATTCCCTAAAATATTGGACATTGTCCAAAAGAAAAAGAAAAACGTAAAAAAAAGAAGAAAAAAGGAAAACAAAAATTAAGAAAAAAAAAAGATAAAAGTAAAAGGGAAAAAAAAAAGAGAGAGGGTAAAAGTGAAACCACACCTGGTTTCTTAAAGTGGTTTTGAGTTTGAATATAAAAGTGCAAAATAATTACTAGTAAAGAGAAAGTGATATTTTAACTTAGGTGGGGAATGTAACACTCATTCCTCCCAACCACCCAATCTACTCACATTTTACAAAACTTAAGGGAAAAAAAAATATAAAAAGGGTGCATAATAATTGCTACTAAAGAGCAAGTGAGATTTGAACTTAGGTGGGGAAGGTAACATTCATTCCTCCCAACCACCCAATCTACTGACATTTTTATAAACTATTGGAA
The DNA here is from genome assembly GCA_001517045.1 of Pseudotsuga menziesii. Classification (NCBI taxonomy): domain Eukaryota; kingdom Viridiplantae; phylum Streptophyta; class Pinopsida; order Pinales; family Pinaceae; genus Pseudotsuga; species Pseudotsuga menziesii. Next base: position 83,446 of record LPNX010350457.1, on the reverse strand, counting down.
AAAAAAAGGAGATATTGATTAAACTTCAAAGAAAACTCAAGAATATGGATTTTAATATTGAAAAGAGGAAAAATTTTCCTATCACCTTAAAAAAAATGTTGCAATATTATTTAGAATTAAAGGGACACTTGCAGGGAAGGATATCACCATTTCTATCGCACCTACTGAAAGAAATAATTATATTAGTATTGAATTCGCTAACCATTTAGTGATTCCTAAGTCAAATATAAGGGAAGAGCTATACTTTTTGGCCAAAAAACGAACTGAAATAAGTGGCTTACAACTAAGTGTTGGAGATTATATGGTCACATCGAAATTCATTGTTAGTTCCTTATGGAGCTTTGACGGTGACATAATTTTGGGTTTACCCTGGATAAAAACATTGGGGACTTTCATCTTAAATGCCGAAAATAAGTTTCTGACATTTTCCTATAAGCGAAAGAGAATCACATTTCAAGATATTACAATGAAGTCAGAAATAGGACCTCCAACATCTGAAGAATTCCAGGATATATCAGAGATGATTTCACAAGGTAATCAGAAGTTAGAACAAAAAAAGCAGAAAGAAGTTGAAAAATTTGTCGCAAGTAAGGATGAAGAAATTACTCGTTTGAAGAATCATAGTCAGGACTTGATTGCACATATTAAGAAATTAAAAAGGGAAAATAGATCGCAAGAGGAAAGCCAAGAGGAATTCCATCAAAAGGAAGTGGATCTCCAAAATGATTTCAATAAGAAACTATTACAAAAAAATGAAGAAAATTCTCGCTTAAAAATTTTAAATCAAGGGTTGTCAGAACAAATAAAAAAATTAAAACATGAGAAGTTAAAAAAATCCTTAGATTTATTATCAATTAGTAAATCGCAAGAATCACAAACAATTAAAGTTTCTACATGGGTTCCACAAATGTCTCAAATACCTTATCGTCACCCAAATCACAGAAGTCGATGCAACCAACATCAAATTAAAGCAAAAACGATGACTAACGCAATAGAGAAGTCATCAAAGGCTCAAATTCAAACATCAGAAAAGGGAAGCAATGCAAATCTCGTCAAATTTCAAAAGAACAATCTTATTATCACATCGCTACAAGCATCAACAAAAAAAGGTTCCGAAAAACAATTACGAAAACCATTAGAAGCACCAAAAGTTGAAGTTCTAGTAAACACTTCATAGGAAATTCGAGTTCCTTATCATGATCCAAATCACAAGAGTCATTATGATAGACGAAAAAATCAAAAGGAAAATTACCAGTATTATTCCTACAAAGAGAAAAGACAAAATCGACAACTCTCGACAATCGATCCACAAATAATTCCGTTAAGGGTATATCTCGGATGGATGAATTCACAACTAACGCAACATTTCTGCACAATGTTTAAAAGAAAGTATCGTCTTATTTCATCAAATGTTGCAACCACCAACACACAATGTCATGAGAAAGTGTTACGAGCTAGAACAAGGGATCAAGTCTTCCATAATTGTGCTTTGAGGACAAATAAATTCTAAGGGAGAGGCAATGTAATGAAAAAAATATATATAATAAATAATCACTAAATAACTATTATATAATTAATAATAACTATTAAATATCAATATTGGATCCGCGAGATGTAGAACAGTTGGTGGCGAGGTATGGTTAAGACGCCCCCTAAGCTGAAAGGTCGCCGGTTCTAATCCCGTCGGATACCAAAAAATCCAACCATGTTAAGGGTTGGTGCAGTCCAGGCCGGGTGCGATCCCTGGGTGATTTTGATGGCTTAGATGTCCCTGGTTCGTGGTTACTTAGCCAATGGCAACCCTACTAGTCAGGGGGGTTCCACCACTTTGCCAACAAAAAAAAAAACTATTAAATATCAATATTAATGATTAAGATTAATACATATTGATATTAATAATTAATAGTTAATAGTTAATAAATAGTTATTAGTAAAAAATTCTAAAATGACGCATCCTTTCATGGATAGTATCCACAGTTCCTTTACGATTAATATATATATGACACTCACTTTGTAATCTATCATCATATCTATTCTATCATCAATTTATATATTATTATGACTTATTTAATATTTCCAATATGGAATTATTTTCCATTGGTTGATTATTCAACTAAGTAATTATTGTGGGTTAAAATGCGAATCATGTGGGTTTAGAAGTCTTTGTCTGCTTCAAGTGGCTATTCACTTCAACAATTAGGTGTCTATCCAGGTGAGAAGTGAAATCATTGATATAATTAGTGCTCTTAGGAGGCTCCTCTTACATGGGAGTTAAGCATGAGTCAACACACACGTTAGTGGTGGGGATAGCCCCTTGCCACTTTCTGTTGAGCACCGAAGATATTTCCAAGATCTTATTCCTATATAGGGTATTTTGATATACCTTTGGTGCTTTCGAGCTTCAGGATTTTTTACCCTGGCCATACAGTAGATCCCTCCTACGACTATTTTCTTGATCATTGGTTATATTGGGATGACCTTAGTTTCCTTACCTAGGTATTGCAGGGGGTACTTGCAGAGGTTATTCTATGAGTGTCTTGGCTAGGTAGGGGTCAGGAAACACTGTGGCTATATGTGTTGAAGATGAGGGCCACTATAATTGGTTACATAGCTCTACTTGTAGTGTATGGGAGTCTCAGGCCTCTCCTAGGGAGGAAATACCTCTTGCATTCAGGAGCTCACTTATCCTCCCTCTCTGCTTGTTTGCATCTGACCTCTTTTTACTTAGGGGTGTGCTCTTTGTGTGCTAGTTAGATTTAGAGATTGTAGTTATTTGAGTCTTTTTTATTTGTGGATTCATCATGGATGTATTTCTGGCACTCCTCCGATATCGACGTCTAGCGGGACTATTGCCTTATGACCCTCCTCCTCCTCATCGGAAGAGGATCAGGCATTCTAGGAAACCTTTTTCATATTGTGATTCCTACATGGTTCTCAGCATGAGTACTACATCAGAGTCCCCATATTTTCCTTCGTCCCCATTGTAGAGAATGGGGGGAGGAACCATTTGAATACCTAGAACTCTAGTTTATACTGAACCTCATGGGGATGGCACCTCCCATACTACACAACCCTAGTTATCATACTTTACAACTGTCCATAGGAAGTTTACCTTGAGAAGGTTGAGTGTCAAGATTCAACCTACTCCCTCTAACACGGGTCATCTATGTTCATCATGTCAAACATCACTACTAGTATTCCGTCACCTACTCCAGGTTCTAATTGGACCCTAGTGTTGGACTAGGGGGCATGACATCCCCTTAGCTTACTCATATATTTGGGAGTGGTCATATTCCACCCTCTACCCCATTTCTAGGAGGATTTTCACTTCCTTCATCTGGTCTTAACACCAATGTTCATTCTCATGGGGGTGGTAGAGGATACGTGATTGTTGGGTATACAACTTACATTCCTTCTTATGTCCCATTGTCCACTGCATTGTTTCCTTCGAATGTTTTTCATATGATTGATCCTCCCTATATCATATAGTTTGGACTCTTTACTAACTACGTAGAATTTTTTTTGGACTAATGTTGTTGTGTAGGGTCTATTTTTTTTTGTGCATTGTCACCGAGTTTTAGCTTGTTCATGCCCATGGCAGGTATAACTATAAAATTGAATATAGGATAGGACCACTTTTCGTATTCATTTTGCATCATCCTATGACTATGTCACCTTAACCATAGGTACAAACCCACTTCGTGATGCCACAAAACCTTCATACTCCTACTAGAAGTGGCATTACGTAAGTGGTAGAGACTTTCTAATCATGGGTGCCCTAATTATATCCCGCATTTCATTTGGTTCCCATGTTGAGCGTCCTCCCTTACATCTGGGAGTCCCTTGTAGTCCTGCCATGCCTTCGAGCAAGAACCTCATATACTTTCTTAAAATTCATGTTGGATATATCCCATAGGGACTCCCATTTTGTATCAAGTTGTGATTGCATTGCACGCGTCTGCTTTGTCGTATTGAGCTTTACGTTGGCTCCCTACTTCAATTTTATAATCCATATAGCCGAGCTTGTCTCAATCCTATCCAAGCAGAGCCTCTCATATATCTTTTGTAGCTTGATTATCCCATACTCGAAGGAAAAATCCCCCTGAGTGTCGTTATCCTACATATGCTTCCTTGCATTGAGCATAGGTATGTTCCACTGCTTGGAACTAGTTTGCTTTCCTGCGACACTCGTTTCCTCCTTGTTGTACTCTTATTTTTCAAGCTTTTCAATATGAAAAAGACCAAAAAAATCATAAAACATAAAAATTTGGTCAGGATATGATATCACTTTATATTGGCAGTTGTCATGTCGTGTCGCCTTCGAACAGAGCACAATCCATTCATGTCCATTAGTTGGGTTACTAGTATGACTTTAGGAGTTGGTTCTCACTATTATGAGTTTCCTCTACCCACTGGTTACGCTTCCAGTCCCTATGGAGCCTCTTTCGATTCCTCATGTGTCACAAATTTTTCCCAATATGCATTCTTAAGTCTATGTTTCCTATGAGTCTTCATTTGCCTTATTCTCTTGTTCGAAGGAAGTTTTATCCTAAGTCGACCATTCCTTATTTACCTTGTCTTTGCATGTAGGTCATTCCCAAAACATTTGTTATTGGTTCGTGCACATCTTGTCCATATGAGTTCTTCCAAATTATCTAGCATTGATGTGTACCTCATGTTGGTTGATGGGGGATGCCTTAATTCTCTCCATCCAGCAGATTCCATTCCATCAACTTCAGATCATTTATTCTGGAATAGCGATCTAGAGTCCATTGAGTGCCTTGAGACTTGCAATCTGTTGAGGCTTGGAAAATCGCAGGCAACAACAGCAAGGGATTCTCCCCAGTCAATGTTCCCAACTAGCCCGTGACTGTTTGGTATAGGGAATCCGTCTGGTTTGCGGTCCGGCTACCATAGGTCAAGTAACAAAACAAAAGGTTTCACCGGTTATGGCCCGGTCCACCGTGTATATTTTGTATTTTTTGACTTGAAGTATGATATGCACGTGCCTAATTAACAATGCAGGGTGATAAAGATGCAAAGAGTAGTCACAATGTGATGCGCAGGTTCTTACCTCTCGTCTTAGCACTCACAAGCATCCGAATCATGCAAGAAAATAAATATTAACTAAACTATCTCTAGAGAGCTGGGTATTAATTCATGAGTAATGCACCCCTGTTCATGTGTTATGGCAAATCACAAATAGTCGTTCTTATAACCAAACATATAAACATGAATAAAAGTATATACGATAAGATAGCTCATCAACAGTTAAAACTACCATTACTCATAGTGGAAAAAGACATCATAAGGGTACTAAAAAAAATTCAGACAAGAACATAGGTTCAAGAAATTAGAACACTCTTACAGCTAATGAGACACAGCTAAAAACGAAATAGTTCACATTCAACATTGATCATTTAATCACATTGACATATTCCACAGAGCACTTCCTCCAACAGGTAAAATTTGTAGTCTCTGGTTGTAAAACGAAATAGTTCCTCTTACAAGCATTAAGTTACAAGTTTTTCCAGGGAAAAATCCCCTTTTAAGTTCTAACTTTCCAATATTTAAACTACAACAGCAAATTGTTTGGGCTGCCCCCAAACGTGTGACTCTCCAGTCCCTCGAACGTTTCAGATCCTTCTTTTCTGCGCAAACCCATGATCGGGTGAGTCACTGACGGACCTTTCAGGATTGTGCCTTGGTAGCTACTGCTTTGTCTTCTATTCCACTTTTCCTCCTTGCGATCCTGCTGGTTTCAGCTATACCTCTACCAAACGGTCCGTCTCCCTTAGCGCCGCAGTAGTTTGACCAATCTCCAGAAACCACCTGCAATCAAACGACGTGCATCATTCATTGGAATCGCATTTAAACCATATCAACTAAAATGGATAAGCATTAAGAAGGCCATGTACTGTGTTACTACCACAAGGCTTAACAAACACTGGCACCACTACTTCGTCTAACTATGGGTTCGAAGGAAAACACCCACGACAGGAAACATGAACTTCATTGGAGGCTTAGAGTGCTAACCTCGACAGGGTAGACCTATTCACAGCCGCAACGGCGGAAAAGAAGAGGTTAAGGACACGCAAGTTGCGGGCGAGAAAAATCTTAATCGGAAGTCGGAAGATATTGACATCGGAATCCAATTGCTCCGCATAGCCGCAACGGCGGGAAAGGAAAAGACTACGGATAAGCGACCTGCATCGGCGGCGGAGCACTTTTCACTTCGGGTGGCTAATTGATTTGGGAGATGCAACGGCGGAAGCGAAAAGGTTATAAACATGCGACTAGAGGGCCAACACACATCGGCGAGCGGAGCGCTTTACACATCGGGCGCTTAGTTGCTTTGGGAGCCGCAACAGCGGAAGGGAAATAGACAGCAACCGCTGATTTAACATAGTATGACGCCCAATTAACAGAGAATTTATTGTTCAGACAGTTTAAAAAATCAACAACAGTCAAAATACATTTCACCTCCAAAACAACGGCCTTTCAAAGATCCATCAGCAAAACCAAACTCATAATCGGAGACCCAAACAATTTCAAACACACGCAACCTCCGAAAACAGGTTGAGAATCAATCCTTTAAAATCATCCAACATTAAAGCATGACCAAAAGGTTCAAAGGATCCAACGATTAAAAACAACGCTAAATCATGAGGAGGGGCCCAAAATTTAAGAAATTTGGGGAGAATTGTTGCAGCTGCAACAATTGGCGATTACCTGGTGAACCTAGATCTCTGGGCGATTATTCTTTGAGTGACAGACTGTTTAACAATGAATGCATCTATTGAATTCTTCCAGCTATCTGGATTTCTCAAATGACAGAAGTGTGTACCTTTAATTATTGATGATAGTCCAATTTGGGAGAGTGGAAAACAAGATTTTCAAGCCCAGACAACTATGTCGAGGCAAGAGGATGAGTTTCATTATTACTTTTGTCTTCAGGTAGCTGATAGCTTGCACACCACAGGATTGTAGCATATGGTAAACAGAAATATTCGTTTGTTCCTCATTCCCATGCCACTTTAGCACTTTTTGTGCTTTTGGACTTTTGTCCCTTTTCATATGAGTCCTCCTACATGCCTTTCTTTCTGAATTTTAATTCAGGCTCCTCTATCCCATAGTGTCCTTTTGTGTGAGCGGTGTACTTCCTGTTTCAGCTCACGGACGGAGAGGAACTTTCAGTAATTCAGTACTTATGATTCAACATTTTCTTTGATGTATGATGCTTTCATAGGAGTTTTTGACTCTTATTTGCCTTTTGGCATTCATTTCTTGGCATGGGATCATTTATATTTAATATATTGTTCACCTTGCTCCTTTCCATGGGTCCTCTGCTGTCGCCCCTTAGAACATTTTAAGTGTGACGTGGATGGAGCCTCAACATAATATTCCAGACTCTTTGAATCTGGTTTATTTCACAGGGATTAAGCAAGACTTCGATGGACACAAAGCTATTCAAGAAAACTGCTAAACTGGAAGAAGTTCTTTTAGACAAACATCAACACATAGTCTGATACCCAAAAATGTTTATCATTCCAAAAAATTTTGATGTTCCCCATGCAACCGCAGGTTCGTTCCCTTTATTGAAATCAATAAACTTAAACTAAAACAAACTGAAAAACATGACCCAAAAGACAGCCAAACAGATTATTTATATACAAGACAAAAGAACTCAAAGAAACTCAAGAAAAATAAGGCTTGAGAACCAAACCATTTACTGGTAAGTTCTCTTCCCACCCCTATAGATCTTGCAATTTATAAGTAGAAGGGCCAAGCTTTGCCGCAATCTGAAAAGGGCCTACCCACAACTGCTGAAATTTAGTATGCTTTCCTTTCTCATCATGGGGGTGATCCCATTTGAGGACTAAGTCTCCCACTTCAAAGTCTTTTGTTCCAGCTTTATGTTTGTCGAACCATCTCTTTATTAACTCCTGTTGTTGCTTAAAGCGTTCTCTGGCTTTAGATATAGCCTCTTCTGCTTTCAGAAGATTGCATATCCTCATTTGCAAAACTTCATTCTCCGACCCTCTGGATTCTTGAGCTATCATGGAGGATGGTAGCATGATATTGGGGGGAAGAATGGCTTCTTTACCATACACAAGGGTATACGGTGACACTCCTATCGCATAATTGGGGGTGACTCTATCGGCCCAAAGGGCGTTTGGTAGCGCTAAGTGCCAGCTCCTCTGGTTTTCTATCACAGTCTTCTTTAAAATTCTAATCAGATTTTTGTTAGTGGATTCAGCCAGGCCATTTCCTTGTGGATAGTAATTAGCAGAATAATGCAATTTTATCCCTTTATCATGAGCAAAAGCAGTTAATTTAATTAATGAAAAGTACGTAGCATTATCAAAAACTAACGAAACTGGAACTCCAAACCTGGTCATGATGTGGTCCTGCAGGAAGTTGATGACCTCGTCTTGATTTATTTTGCGCAGCGGGACTGCTTCGACCCAGCGAGTGAAATAATCGGTCGCGGTCAGAATGTACTTGTGTTGTAGGGAGGAATTTGGTTTTATTTCTCCAATGATATCCAACCCCCATTGCTCGAATGGCTCCGTGATCATCACAAGCTTTAGGGGTGCTGCTGCTTTAGGTTGTCTTCCACTACACCTTTGGAAAATATCACACTTCCTGACATGTGCATGCGCATATTTGAAGAGCGTAGGCCAATAGTAACCGGCTCTGAGGATTTTGTGGGATGTAGTATCCCCTGAATAATGTCCCCCAGCAGGATCGTCATGCAAATATGTCATTACTTTTTCTGCATCTTCTTTCTCTAAGCATCTCAGAAGAACTCCGTCATAATTTTTTCTGAATAATACTCCTTCAACAATTTGATAGGAAGCTGATTTAAGGCACAGTGCTCTTCTTTGCTTAGAATTCCAATGTTTTGGCAACAGCCCTGCCTGCAGGTAATGCACGAGGTCTCTATACCAAGACTCGGGAGCTGTAAACAAAGGACATACCTCCATTACATGTAATTCGGCTTCATCCTCCCAGGCGTGTTCTTCATTTTTTCGATTTTCAGTCATCAATTTGCACAACCCCTGTCCTTTAACTATAGAGGATGGCTTGAATTCAAGGTCGTACTCTTGAAGAGCTGTTACCCAGTTTCCCCTTCTTTCTCCTAACTCCTTCTGTACAAGAAGGGACCTTACAGCTGGGTAGGGGACGATCACCTTGGTTCGATTTTTTAAAATATAAGGCCTGAATTGCTTTACTGCTTTAAATACTGCGTAAGCTTGTTTATCAATGGCTGGGTAATTTAATTCGGCCCCTTGTAGACCAGTGCTCATGAAATATATTGGGAATTCATCCCCTCCATCTTTCTTTTGCGTAAGCACAGCTGCTAGCGAATCATCGGATGCAAAAGTATACAGAATAAAGTCTTTATCGAAATCTGGGATTTTTAGGGAGGGTGCGTGTGCAACAACAATTTTAATTTTGCTGAATGTGTTCTTCTCAATCTCAATCCATTTGAATTGTGCATTTTGCTTCACCATCTGCTACAGCGGCTTGACGATCTGAGCAAAATTAGGCACAAATCTTCGCACGAAGTTTATAGTTCCCATAAATGATTGCATCCCTTTTTTATTATGGGGTAACGGGATCTGTTCAATGCCCTTAATTATTTCTGGATCTATAGAGATTCCTTTCTTTGAAACTATATGACCCAGCAATTTGCCCTCCATGACAGCGAACACACACTTTTTGGGATTGAACGAGATGCCATATTTTCGACAGCGTTCAAAAATCTGCCTTAAATGAAACGCATGTTCTTCTCTCTTCTTTGAGAATATCATAATATCATCAAGGTACACTACATCACTACGGCCAATCAATCCATGGAAAGCTATGTCCATAGCCCTCTGAAACATTGCTCCAACATTTATAAGCCCAAAGGGCATCCTTCTGTAGGCAAAGGTTCCCCATTTGGTCCTGAACATTGTCTTCAATCTGTCTTCTTCGGCTACCAATACTTGATTGTAGCCAGAGAAACCATCTAATAACGAAAACAGTTCAGAACCTGAGACCATTTGTAGCAATTGCTCCATGGGTGGCACATGATAGTTATCTTTATCTGAAGCGCGGTTTAAATTTCTGAAATCCATGCATAGTCTAATTTCTCTAGATTTTTTTCTCACTGGTACCAGATTTGATACCCACTCAGAGTGTCTGACCTTAAAAATGATTCTAGCATCCAATAATTTCTTCACTTTACTCTGAATCAGCGGTTCCAATTTTGGATGCATTTTTCTTAAAGATTGCTGATAAGGCTTGACGCCAGATTTGATGGGGACAACATGCTTGATGATGATGGTGTCGTTTGTTTTCAAATCTTCGTATGTCCAGGAGAAAACATCTTTATATTGTTTAAACAGACTGACGAACTTATCTCTTTCTGCTGGTCAACAACATTTGCCAAGATTCACAAATTTAGGATTCATCTCAGTCCCTAAATTTATCAGCTCGAACTGTAGAGATGAGTTGTGAGTCTTCACATTGGCCGGTCTTCTGAACTTCTCATTTAAATCGAACATTATTTCTAGCGTTCTGACTCCTTTAGGGATGAAATTATCATACTTCAGCTCAGCCTGATGTTCTTCATCATCTATAATTGCTCCTTTAAATACCTCGTCATTTGTTAAACATTCTATAATCTGTTGGTCATCATCGAACACTCGTAGGTTGGTAATCATATCAAGTACTGAGGGCTTGAAAATCAATTCAACAGAGCATCGATTATTAGTAGGTACCAGCCTAGCAGCTGATGTGGCCAACATGTCAGCTGCTGCATTTTTAAGTCTTGGAATTGAGATAATATTGAATGCATTAAAACATTTAAGTAGGTCCCGTGCCTCATTTTGGTAAGCCTTCAAGTGAGGGGAAACACAATGTATTTGATTCCGGATTTGTTTCACAATAATTTCAGAGTCTCCAAAAACTTTTAGATTACTTACCTTTAATTCAATCACTTTCCTTAAGCCCTGCACCAGCGCTTCATACTCAGCTGTATTATTCGTACATTCAAACTCTAATCTACAGGAAAGGAAATGTTTATTATTCTTGGGGTCGATCAGGACACAGTCGGCCCCTGATCCTTCTAACGTCTTAGAGCCATCAAAAAACAAAGTCCAAAAATCGCTAACTACTGCATGAGAATCTATTCCTACCGCTAAGTTTACTATGTTACAATCGATTTCATCAGCCTGTGAAAATCGAAGGAGATCAGGCTGGGTGTCTAATGTGTTACTGGCCTCTTCTGCCTGGTAATTTCCTAGTTCCAACTCAATAAAATAATTTCCCAACACATAATCCACTGGTTCATTCTTCTCGTCGAGTTGAGTAACGTTGTATTTCATGTGAGGCTCCCTCAAAATCTTAATTTGATTCGGACTTCCTTTATACGGCAGCCACAGATGTGACTAATCAGAAGCAAAATATCCATTTAGTTTGGCTGACCAATCTCTGCTCAGGACAAGACCATACGCATCTGGTATATCAGCCACCACAATATTAATGACTTGGCGCACTTTATCATTTGATGCCAAAAGGACTAGGACATCCTCCATCTCACCAATTACCTTTACATCCGTCCTGTCCAAATGAACAACCCTCCACGTGGATGTCTTAGGCTGCCCATTTATCTTTTTACAGACTGATATTGGCATGACATTAACAGACGCCCCTGATTCTACCAGAAAATTATGTACGTTGTGATTGAAAATTTCAAAAGTGAGGAGGAAAGGTGGTTGTTTGCTCTTAGACTTACCTCCAATGCTGGTTTCTCCGATTTCTTCTTCTTCCTGAGGTTGATTGATAGTGGGCATCTTCTCGTCCAATGCTTCAAGTGCTTTCAATAGTCTTTCTTTTTGCTGCGGCACTTTACACATTTCAAATAGTGAAACGTTTGCCCTCGCCTTCTTAATATCTTCCACGATGTCATAATCCATCAGCAATTTAGTAGAATGTGGATTATCAACATTCATTTTCTCTTTAGTGATCTTGGTAAACGTATCAGTCTGCCTAGGATCCTGGCTGGTAATTGTGAATTCAGGAATTTTATCAGCTACGGAATTATTTTGCAATTTCTTAACATTCTTTTGTAGCCTTTTGATCTTTGGGAGAATGAGACTGTTTTCTTTAATTGGTCATTGGCTCCTTGTTGTCACATTGGTTTCCATGACGTCCTTGTAGCCCTGATTCTTTTCTTCTTCTGCATCAAATAACGAAACAGAATTCCACAAAACCATGGTTTCCTCTTCTTGTTCCTTCGTTGAAGTAGTATTTTCTTTTCTTTCTTCTTCTCCATCTTCTGTTAACTTAGAATCCAATAGCTGATTCATAACCAACGTCATTGAGTTTATCCATTGAGGACAATTCCTTTCAGAGTGTGGTTGTTGGTGGAAAGTGCAAAAAGTTTCCATTCCTACCTCTGTTAGATTCATCGATGCAGCATTGTGAGGAGGAGGTTGAGACTGATTGTTATCCTCTCTTTTCTTATAATAGGGCTTATAGAACTTTTGTTTTTCCTTCTCTTTCTCCAAATCTATGATTTTGTTGGAAAGCTTTTGCATCATTTTTGCCATATTTTCAAAATCTGGTGATTTCTCTTCCTTAGGCTTAGTAAACAATAAGGCTTTCCTTCTCGCACCTTTCTCTCCTGACTATTCTGGATAATCTTCGATACTTTCTCTTTCAGCCTCCACTACTTCTGCCTCTGCATAGGTTTCTACCAAAGTAGGCTTGGCCCTTATTTTGGAAAACATGGCCAACTCAGGGCCTAAAGCTGAAGTATAATATTCAATTAGGACCTTGTCCGAAGGTTTATCTGCTTCAGAAAAATTCTTGAGATATGCTACAAACCTTTGTGTGAAACTGTGCACCTTTTCCTTTCCCTCTTTCTTCAAGGCGCATAGTCCTTTCATCAGAGCTGCATGAGTCTTCTGAGTCGCATATTTACTCCTAAAGATCCTTTCAAAGGTATCCCAATCAAGGATAGAGTTTGCAGGAAACCCGAAGTACCATGATGCGGCAGCTCCTTTAAGGGTATGCGGGAACAGTCTGCAGACTACATCTTCATACTCTCCGACCCTTAATCCTTCTATTGCCAAGTAAAAACTTTGTAGGTGGTCATCCACTAATATCTACTAATATCTTGTCAAAGGCTTGAGGTAGATCATGTAATGGAGGTGTCAGGTTCAAAGATGATTTGGCTCTCCAGGAAGGTGGTGGATTCGGTGGGTTTGGTGGTGGATTGGTGTTAATGCCTGCCATGAGTCTGGGTGGAGAGTGAGGAGGTGAGCAAATAGGAGTGTGAGCAGGAGAGCTACAAGGAGTATCTGGGCCTTCTTGATTCAAAGGTAGTACAACCTCCTGTAAGGCTGTTTCCACAATTTCTTCCCAATCCCCAACCAGCACTGAGTCTTCCAATATAGGACGATCTTTTCTTTTATATTCTCTTCTGGGCAATTCAGGGATGATTGGCAATCCTCCAATCTTCTTCACATATGCCCTGGTGTGTCTTCTCAGGTTATTAACAACCTCGTTGTCAACAGAAAACAAATGTTCTTTACTCCTTTATTTTGGAATCGGATTATGAAGCCCACTGCTTTCAGAACTATTACCGGTGGAATAATCTCGGGAAAATGGGTTTCCTCAGCCAACCATGCACTGGCGGCCCTCCTTCTAGCGCCAAAAAACTGTTGAGGCCTGGAAAATTGCAGGAAACAACAGCAAGAGATTCTCCCCAGTCAACGTTCCCAACTAGCCCGTGACTGTTTGGTATAGGGAATCCGTCTGGTTTGCGGTTCGGCTACCGTAGGTCAAGTAACAAAACAAAAGGTTTTACCGGTTACGGCCCGGTCCACCGTGTATAGTTTTGTATTTTTTGACTTGAAGTATGATATGCATGTGCCTAATTAACAATGCAGGGTGATAAAGATGCAAAGAGTAGTCACAATGTGATGTGCAGGTTCTTACCTCTTGTCTTAGCACTCACAAGCATCCAAATCATGCAAGAAAATAAATATTAACTAAACTATCTCTAGAGAGTTGGTATTAATTCATGAGTAATGCACCCCTGTTCATGTGTTATGGCAAATCACAGATAGCTGTTCTTATAACCAAACATATAAACATGAATAAAAGTATATACGATAAGATAGCTCATCAACAGTTAAAACTACCATTACTCATAGTGGAAAAAGACATCATAAGAGTACTGAAAAACATTCAGACAAGAACATAGGTTCAAGAAATTAGAATGCTCTTACAGCTAATGAGACATAGCTGAAAACGAAATAGTTCACATTCAACATTGCTCATTTAATCACATTGACATATTCCACAGAGCACTTCCTCCAACAGGTAAAATTTGCAGTCTCTGGTTGTAAAACGAAATAGTTCCTCTTACAAGCATTAAGTTACAAGTTTTTCCAGGGAAAAATCCCCTTTTAATTTCTAACTTTCCAATATTTAAACTGCAACAGCAGATCGTTTGGGTTTCCCCCAAACGTGTGACTCTCCAGTCCCTCGAACGTTTCAGATCCTTCTTTTCTGCGCAAACCCATGATCGGGTGAGTCACTGACGGACCTTTTAGGTCTGTGCCTTGGTAGCTACTGCTTTGTCTTCTATTCCACTTGTCCTCCTTGCGATCCTGCTGGTTTCAGCTATACCTCTACCAAACAGTCCGTCTCCCTTAGCACTGCAGTAGTTTGACCAATATCCGGAAACCACCTGCAATCAAACGACGTGCATCATTCATTGGAATCGCATTCAAACCATATCAACTAAAACGGCTAAGCATTAAGAAGGCTATGTACTGCGTTACTACCACAAGGCTTAACAAACGCTGGCACCACTACTTCGTCTAACTATGGGTTCGAAGGAAAACACCCACGACAGGAAACGTGAACTTCATTGGAGGCTCAGAGCGCTAACCTCGGCAGGGTAGACCTATTCACAGCCGCAACGGCGGAAAAGAAGAGGTTAAGGACACGCAACCCGCGGGCGGGAAAAATCTTAATCGGAAGTCAGAAGATATTGACATCGGAAGCCAATTGCTCTGCACATCCGCAACGGCGGGAAAGGAAAATACTACGGACAAGCGACCTGCATCGACAGCAGAGCACTTTACACATCGGGCGCTTAGTTGCTTTGGGAGCCACAATGGCAGAAGGGAAATGGACAGCAACTGCCGATTTAACATAGTATGATGCCCGATTAACAGAAAATTGATTGTTCGGACAGTTTAAAAAATCAACAGCGGTCAAAATACATTTCACCTCCGAAACAGCGGCCTTTCAAAGATCCATCAGCAAAACCAAACTCACAATCGGTGACCCATACAATTTCAAACACACGCAACCTCCGAAAATAGGTCGAGAATCAATCCTTTAAAATCATCCAACATTAAAGCATGACCAAAAGGTTCAAAGGATCCAACGATTAAAAACAATGCTAAATCATGAGGAGGAAGCCAAAAATTTAAGAAATTTGGGGAGAATTGTTGCAACTGCAACACAGTCATTAGTGGAAGGTTCTCTCACCATCAACAAATTTGGGAATACATCAATGTCCCTTGATCAATGGTTTCTCTCAAGTGTTCGACCTCAACACATCTATTCACACTTGTTTGTTTTCACTCTGTACCTTGATTTCGATTCTCATTATCACAGGAATATCTCACATTTGTTAACGGTAAACAAATGATGGTCCATCATGCTCGACTTTGACACCATTATGCATGTGATGGGACATGTACTAGCGAAAATTTGTGTAGAATACCTTCGAGCTTAGTGGCATTCCATATGTGCTACCTCCTTGATCATGCAAATCTCTATGAGATTTCAACTCTCATGACTAGACTCCATTGTACCATTTGATGTCTTCATTCAGCATGGAGACCTTATTTCACTGTATATTATACGTGGCGATGACCACTCATGACATATGTATATTATTCCTATTCATTGCCATTGTACTATTATGTATTTGGGACTTCTATGTATACTTCATATGTGCAGTCATATGTAGAGATCTACCTTTTTATCGTACTAATGAGTGGTCAGTTTTTTCCACCTAGGCCTTCAATACTCCACCCTTGGGACTATTATAATGTATTTCGGCCATCATGTATCCCTCTAACCTCACACATTAAGGGGAATATTTTATAGCGTGATTTTTCACACCAGATACATCATGCTTCAATGGCCTATCCATGTCCCTATGTAGACTCCTTTTATCCCCATTTTCTCACTATTACCCCGATGCTCCAGTGAAACCCTTAAAAAGGCATTTTTGAATATATATATGCAAGTCACGAGTCTACAACCTGTGTATACATAGCTTGCACCACTGTCACCCGTCTACATCGGGAATTATGCTCAAAAAAATAAAAATATTCTGAGTTTTCCCCATCAAGTAATGAATGATTTGATATTTGGCCTTCCATATGCCGGGAAACACTCCGAGTTGATCCTTCACTTCCCATTGAGGGGCTATATATTGAGCTATTATGAAGCATTAGAGTAGGAGAATTTTGGACAGCAAAGATATTCAAGTGGAATTGTGCCCCATTCTTATATGCTTGAGTGTGCATCCCTTTTTCCTTGAAGCATCCATTAGTGCTATTTCCCAAGCTTTCCTTTATCTTTGTGATTTTTTCTTTGTATGGGAGATTGAAGTGGTGGAGGGAGTCGGTTTCTTGATTTTGATGAGGTGTCGATAGAAGTTTTCATTTCTATCTCTGTTCATATTAATAGAAATATCCATTTCTCGTGAATTACTTGTGTAATTATGAATATTCTTATCCCTGGACGTAATTACTTTATTTATATGGTGGAATTTAACATGCTAGATTAGACTCTAACGCTATACATATATCATGCTTGTATATCTTGTTGTTGTTGAGGACAATGTGTAGGTGCAAGTTAGATTGAATTATCGACGAGGATCTACTTCTACCGTCTGGAATAAGGTACGCTTCTTGTCCCTTAGTGTTAGTTTCTTTTGTATATTTAGCATGCTTTGAAATGGGTTTATTTCTGGTGCCATCCTATTTGTTGTGGTCCACCCCATGACATTAGAACTTTTCTCCGTAACAGGTATATTAAAAAAATACTAGATGAAGTCAAGAGATTGAAAGAAGAAAAGAAGCATGGTTAAAATCAAGAAAAAACAAAAATCTTGGATGAAGAGACTACCAAAATATTTCAAGAGGAAATTTGCGAGAAGGTTGAAAAATATCTAAATGAAAATGAAGTAAAAGTAGAAATGCAATCCATAAATGGAGAAAGATATAAGAAATTGATGAAAGGGATCACAATGCAACTTCAAAAGGATAAATAAGACAAGATTATGTAATGCCACCATAAAATACTTGAAGAAGTTGAGATCCAACTTTGAAGATGTAGATGTCAAATACGACGGTATTATCACAAAGGCCAGAAGGCCAAGTACAAATGATAGAGGATGTCATTATCTTTGTAAATAAGATTGATGATATGTGTGTGCATAAGCAAGAGAAACCATCATATGTAAAACCATATCAATATCCTCATTACCAAGAAAGATTCCAAGAAAGACAAGAAGATATACAATGAGACTATCAAGAAAGAAGATGGAATAATTATCAATATTGATGAAATAAAGCATCACAAAACTAATATTCAAGTGAAAAATGCATTATAAGAGAAAGACCATTTACATTTGTGTGATAATTTATCAATTACAATTGTAACCAAATCAATTGCTTGCAACAAGTAGAATTAAAGTGCCAAGTAATTAGCAAATAACTAAATGTGTATCCTAAAGGTAGATCCCAAGTAACAATACTTAAAACACTTTTGAAAGAGTTGTTGCCAATGTGAATTTCCAGCAATTTAGTGAACTTTTCAAGAATAATATGAGGGCACTAATTTACACAAATTATGAATGAGAGCCTTATTACTTAAAATGGAGTGTTGACATGTAGCAACAAAAAGTTTTCTTGCTAACATGAAAAGCACAATTTTTTAAAGTTTATGTATGAAGACTAACCTACCCAACCAACAGGCTTGTCTCAGCAGCCAAGGAAATATCCGGTGGATTGCTTTGATGTATCACCATTAGAGAAGCTCTTAACTCACTTTGTAGACCTATATCAACAATTTGCATAGCCCGTGTATGCACTTTACTTTCAACTTGCAAGAGGTAATTATAACTGTAGTATTTTCAGCCACTTAAACTTTTGACAAATTCCAAAGGCAGAGGTCACTTGGTACTTCATGCAGGAGCATCCCTTGAAAGATCAAAACCAACCTGGCCTTTATGAGGTCAAACCAACAGAATTGGTTCATAATTAGCATATTGACACATTCCAATACTAAAATGTTATTAATGACAGGTTTTAGATTCCAATAGTGTTAGGGGTCATCAATAACCAGCCTATTGCTCAGGATTTAATGTGATGGTCGTTGTGTAACAGGTGGTTGGATCTCAAGCAACTTGAGATCCAATGGTCTGCTGTATAGCCATCGTCACATTAAAGCCTAGGCAACACGCTAATTAATTTTTGTTGGGGTCCAACTACCTAACAACGATTGTTGCATTAAAGTCTAGACAGCAAGCTAGTTAATTTTAACCATGTTGAAAAGCATCAAAAAATATTCTAATTAGTAAAGTCAATAAAGTCAATAGTTGAATTTTCTCCATATTCATTGAATTGCTGGAAAGATAAAGGGGTGTAACAAAGTCAATAAAGGAATGCATGAAATCCCAGACTGCCCCTGATGATTATTGTCACTAACTTCGGAGAGTCTCTTCTCCTCAACGGTCAACTTAAGTGTATGTTGAAGATTAAGGCTTCAATTAGTTTGCAACTAAACTGCAGTTATAATAAATTTTAGTTATGCAAACGGTTATCTAATATGTCGTGATGAAATAAATAAATGCTATCTTCAATATGATTGAGGCAATTTGATCTTCTCAAACTAATGGGACGGTTTTACTGCATGGCAGCTCACCTTCTTGCTTCTGTAGAACAAGACTAATGGGAGGAATGATGAGCGATTCCAGTGCATGGCTCTCTTGAATATAAAGAGCCGAGAACATATCCATTAACAATAAATATAGAGATTGCAACTGTGTGTATTTTTTTTGCTTAAGTTTTCCATGATTTTGATGTGTGTAATTCAGTTATTTATATGTTTATTATTACAGTGTGTGTTAAATCGCTGTCACTGCATTACGATTGGAATGGAAAGCCCCGAAAACCCTGTGAATTTTGATGCCACTACTGGTCTCAAAAGAAAACCTTTTACATTATAATGTAAATTCTGGATTTCCATATCTTTGTAGAGTGGGGTGGAGCCATAGTTTGTACAGATTAAACATTAATACGTCTCACATGAAACAACAAGATGGTGGACAGAATGAAAAATAAAGTAGAATCCACTGTGGGAAGTGTGGTAGGTAGAAGCAGTTGGGAAAATTACTGAATAAAACATAAAGCAGAATTCACTGGTGTCAGTGTGAATCCAATCCAATCTGTGCGAAGTGTGGTAGATAGAAGCAGTTGGGAAATGAGGCATAGAAATCAGAGATGGCCCTCTCTGCCCTATAAACAAATAAATAACGCGACTCCCATTCAAATCACGTTACAAAAAGAAGAACAGCGGCATGAAAGGCGTGGGAAGCAAAAGTCAAGCAGTGTCACTTATATATTATGTTTACCGCGTTTGTCAAAGCCCACGCGTGATTCGATCCGTGGCTCGTAATAAGACAAGTTCGGAGCTAGAAGGTCGATGCTCCTTTTCATTAGTTGGTTGAAAGGATATAAGATTTGCCCTCAGAAGAAGAGCAGAGCAGAGCAGAGCAGAACAGGTTTGCTGCTGCCTTTATCCCGTAAAAGGTTAGAAAGTTCTGAAATTGTTTAGATAATAAGCTCGAGAAAACAAGGTTACACCTTCCAAATTCTACATCTTGTAAATCTGACTGCTACGTCTCAAAGGGACTCAAATTCGAGGGGGCGAAGGATGTTGGCGAAGGCAGGGAGAAATTGAGGCGGAATCCGGAATTGTTGTGAAAGATGAAGCTTAAGAGCAGGATCGGAAAGTATGAGGTAGGACGGACACTCGGAGAGGGTAGTTTCGCCAAAGTGAAGCACGCCATCAATGTGGAAACAAGGAAGAGTTATGCCATCAAAATTTTGGACAAGGACAAGGTTTTCCATCGCAACATTGTGGATTATGTAAGAACTCACACGTTCTCTCAATAGTATAATTTAAACGTCAGAGGGTATGATTCTCCTCATCTTGCAGCAATTGTTTTAATTTGGTCGCTGTCATTCTCATGTGTGCAGATCAAACGTGAAATATGCACTTTGAAGCTCATTAAACATCCAAATGTGGTTAGATTATACGAGGTAGATTGCCAAACTTTTATCTACATTGGCAAATTTTCGCAGTAGAACAGTTTATTTGACTACTAATTTGGCTCCAAAACAGGTTTTGGCGAGTAAGAAGAAGATATATATTGTTCTTGAATTTGTCACAGGAGGTGAATTGATGGACAAACTCGTGAGTACGATCTTCAAAGGCGTTAACTGATGTACTGTAATTATTTGAGCTTTATGCTTTCATGTTGATGTGACTCACGATAATCTCCCTTTCCTATATGCAGTCGTCAAATGACAAACTAGAAGAAACCGAAGCAAGACGGTATTTCCAGCAAATTATTGATGCTGTAGGATATTGCCACAGCAGGGATATTTACCACAGAGATTTGAAGGTATATATACATATGCAGTGAAAACCAGAATACCATTCAGTTATGAAGATTTTTAGTGTTGATTTGACAAAAACATTCATGGTTGAAAATAAATTATCAGCCCCAAAACGTTCTGCTCGATGCAAACGGAAATGTGAAGATATGTGACTTCGGCTTCAGTGCGCTGCCTGAGCAACTGAGGGTATGTCTGCAATAATACTTGCGAGTAATCTTGATGCATTAATAACTGTTGGGTATGTTTGCAATAATGCTTGGGAGTAATCTAGATGCAATAACTGTTGAGAAGGGTATCTGATTATATCATGTGTGATAGTGGCATTTCAGGCAGACGGTCTGCTGCATACTACTTGTGGAAGTCCCAATTACGTTGCACCAGAGGTAACAACTTATGCACTCGAAGGTTAAAGGTTAAGAGATTCATTTTTTTTTAATGAAGGAATTGGTAACGATTACTTGGCCTTAGGTTTAAATTTGGCCTTTACCATTAAGGTATTTTAGGTATTTTAGGAGTGTATCTAATAGTTCGGAATTCAGATATATGAATAACTTGTAATTAAATAGATATAAGACTTTTTAAAATTTACTTATAAATTATAAATTAGCATATTTATATAGTTTGGAACAGAGTGATAGATATCAAATGGTTAAAAGATAGTTATGTAATGAAAGACAATTTGGAAATATCTAACTACATGTTACCATTGACATTCTTTTCTTTACTTTATCTATTTATCAAATATCAGTTTTTTTTATATTCTTTTTCTTTTTATCTCACATTTTTTTAGCTATCTGCCATTAATGGTTGGTTATCCATTTATCAGCTATTATCCATACATTGCTACCCTTCATTCATTCATCAGCTAATTACTAGTTATTTTGTTTATTTCTAATTTGAAAGATTACCATAAAATCAATTTCCATAGTACACGTATCGTATCCTTGTTGGTAGATGGAAAAAAAACATAGGCTTTAGTCCACCCTGAATCTCAAACAAAAACCTCTATCCAACTTTAAAAAATGATTAGTTTAATTAATAATTGGTTTGTTTAATGAATGTATGGCACAGGTGATTGCTGATAAAGGATACAATGGTGCTACTGCTGATGTTTGGTCTTGCGGTGTCATTCTTTTTTTTCTCTTGACTGGTTGGCTACCCTTCGACGACGTAAATAGTTCAGTTCTGTATCAGAAGGTACTGGAAGTACCAAAATACAACTAGTTTAAAATACAATATTTTATTAGAGTAGGTATAATCTCACATCAATTTAACACAACACCCTGCGCAGATCTTCAAAAGCGAATTTCATTGTCCAAATTGGCTTTCTGCTGACGCTTGCAACTTGATCAGAAGAATACTCGATCCCAATCCCAAAACAGTAGGTTTTCGAAAACCATGCATCAGAGGTTTGATTTAGGGATTGTATGACTCGAAACTTCATAAATATTTGTGTTGATCATGAATATATACAGCGCATAACTATACCACAAATAATGGAAGATGAATGGTTTAAGCAAGGCTACTCACGGGCAAAGTTTGTAGATGAAGAAAATACTGGTTGGGATGATAACGAGATCACCAGTACTGTTACAAACTCGTCGGAGGTATAAGTAATGAAAAATGCATTCAATAATTTGCAAATTTGTGTGGCCTTAACAATCAGGCTTTCGTATTTCTTTAGCAATTGGATTCGTATCCCTGACCCTGTAATAATACATGAACATGACCATGACCATGACCATCTGCAGAGGGAAGAAACGCGACCAACTATGATGAATGCTTTTCAGTTGATAGCGATGTCACGGAGCCTTGATCTCTCTGGCTTCTTTGAGGAAGAGGTACCAATACCATATTAATATATGCTCATTGCTCTGTCGCTTTTCTTTCTTTTTATTAACGTTGACGACTGGTCTGTTAAATATAGTGCTGTGATGTGATGGAAATGTGAATGTGAACAGGAGGCCGAAGTCAGAAAAACGTCATTCACGTCCATGTATCCCGCCAAAGATATTATGCACAAAATTGAACAAACGGTTAGAGCGATGGGATTTCAGGTTCACAAAAAAAATGGCATTGACCAGGTGTGTATACTTGTACTTATATATATAGTTGATTTTAAATTTTAAAATATAAAAACATGTGCTAAGAGGATTCTTCCTTTCTACTTCACTATAGTTAAACTATAAATATAAATACCTATAACTAACTATAGTTAAACTTAGAATGGAATCATGTAACTAAAACTAACTTTAACATAACTTGGAATGTGCTACACTTAAACTGAACCTCTCTCGCTTTGCTTTGGTGTAATAATTGAAGTTGAAGCTATTACATCTGGATTCGAAGTCAAAGCTGAGTGGCAGCTCCAGCTATCTTTGTGTCACAACGGAGGTATGGTTCTATTTACTTGGTTGATCAATAATGGTAGCTAGCTGTACAACACATTTTAAGTTTGGAGTTAGCTTTCTACTTGACTATTTGTACCGATTGGACAACTTGGCTTGAGTGAACTGTCACATCACGCATCGCTGGTCGTCCAATCGATGCAAATGGTCGAGTAAAAAGCTAACTCCTTTAAACTCTAAGTACTGTACAACTACCATCACATTAAAAATAACCTTACCTATTTGCTGCTCTACAACTACCATCACATTAAAAATAACCTAAACCTTCACAACAGCTTGGTTATGCTTAATTTTAGCCTACCTATAAAAACATACATATAATAAATATTTTTAAAAATGAGGATTAATGTCTCTATTCGTTAAGTGGATCAGGTTTTTCGATTGACTCCGTATTTACACGTGGTGGAGCTCAGGAAATCCACCGGCGACATAACCCACTACAAAGAGGTATCGAATATATTTATTATTTTTCATTTTTATGGAACAAATAATATATAGGCTCACGTTCTCTAATCGTGTTATTTATTTATATTATTTGTGTGACGTCGACAGCTATGCAGAAAGTTATCCAGCGATCTATCTTAGCCCTGGCCCCCTGGCCCTAGTAGTAGGGTAAAGGATAAAGAAGCATTCAATATGCGGTTGCGCAACATTTTGGCGCTTGCACATACACACGATAGAAGTTAATTTTATATTTGTTCTCGTGGAATTATATATTGATCAAAACAATTTTGCTCTTTATATCTACAAAATGGAAGTCCGGATATATATGTTTGGGTTGTATAAACCCATTGAGCAATAAAACTTTGAATTACAAAGTCATTTCGTCTTTATTGTGTATATGATTTTATTATTGGATTGAAATATATATAAAAAAAAATAAGAGCCACGAGGTGGTAATGTCCCTACGAATTGTTAATAAGTTTTTTTTTATAAGAATACTAGATGAGAAGCACTTGAGAAGTGTTTTTGATCAAATGTAGATGTTGTGGCATCATTAAGCTACGTTCTATTTTAGAGGATTTTTGTTGGATACAATTATTTGAAGATAAATAACTACTAGGCATTTCGCCAAAAAATCATTAGGATGATTAGCAAAAAAAACAAGTAATTGATGTCAAGCAAACAATATCACAAAAAGATTTCTAAGAGAGAACATACTTGACAAAAGTAGCTTGGAGGTACTTGGAAAACATAATCAACCATCAAACAACAAAATCTCCACAAAAGTAATTGTTGATTGGAAGTGGGTTATGGTTGCTTCCTCACTTAATATTATTAGCTATAAGGAAGGAGAGTTGAAAAGAGAAAATATAAACATTGTATTCAAAAAGGGACTTTTAATGAAACATAATCATCTTTGAACAATTTTGATTACTGTGACTGACTCTTTTCATAATTAGGGAATTAATCAATTTTAGTCAAATGTATATAAATTTAAAAATACAATGTTAAACATGAATGAAATCATTAATACATTATTATTAAAGGTTATATTCTTTCTTAATTTTAGTTAATTTTATTATATTTGCATTAAATAAAAGGTGAATTTTCAGTTAATTTTATTGTATTTACATAAAATAAAAAGTAGATTTTTTAATAATAATATGTAAACTAAGATATACAATTTTATTTTAATAAATTAATACATTAATAATAAATTAATTCCATATTACAGCATTACACCCTCAAAGAAGCAATACACCATCAAAGAAGTAATGACACAAAATAGGAAACTAATTACATGCTACTTAACATCCTCAATGAAATAATGACATAAAATATGAAACTAATTACAAGTTATAAAGTAGTTATAATAATACACCATATAATTGTTTCTTGGATAAGAGGAAAATTATTCTTATCAAAACTACTTTCAGAAATTTTAAATATGCTTACAATGCTTTCTACACATAGTGAGAATGCATACTCTTAACAAAACATTCTACATCAAACATAGATGTCATATTATGAGTGAATCAATTTGACTTTAAATGTATAAATTTCTTTCATTTGTTTTTAAATTTTTTGAAAAAAAATTATAAGAAAAAAAAATTAAAAATTATTAAATACAATTAAACTTGAAATTACACTCTCGTAATGCTCATAATTCAGAATTAAGAAAATGTAAGTAAAAAATTATAAAATGGAATTAAAATTACATCATCATATCATCATGCTCACACTTTTGACAATGGTTCTTGGTTTTTGAATTAGCCACAGTATATAATTTCCTCGAATTACCCGACATATGTAACCGAAAACTTAATTATCCAAGCTACCTATATGACATATCTTTCCATGGTTTCACACATGTATCTCACCACATCAAGGATGGATGTGATCTACGCATTAAAGAAAGTGGTTTGGAGACCCGCATGGTGAAAATAACTTAGACATATGTGCCCAACATTAAAAAAAAGGTTTGTTAAGATTAAATAACAAACATCCACAATATAATTTTACCCTACCAGAGACCAAGGTATTGCATGGAAAGACAAGGTAAAGACTGTTTACATTCTATAATTTTTATCTTTATGTTTTTACATGTGCAGCACCATGATGATGATACATTGTTCAAAACCAACATTTGTGGCATGATGCTAATGATCAAAGTTCATGAGCTATAAATGTGAGAATTTTTGTATAGTATAATTTTTATTTTCTATTTGCTATGATATTTACTAAGCTAAGCAAACATTTTAATTGTTATGATATTTACTAAGCTAAGTAAACATTTGAATGGCTCGTGCCCGTTTCTTCAAAGGTGTTATCGCCATACATATCATTGCAATCCAACCATAATTTTTGTTACGAGTCTTTGCTCAACAAGAGTTGATTGCCATTGCTCCTCTCTATTTTGGATCTCGGTAGAATTTATTTAGCAATTGATTCTTTCTGCTTAATAAATCAACACCTAGATATATACATATCCAATAGCTCCATATAAAAAACTGTTACTGAACCAACCGACTATAGATGCTCACTGTAACAAGAGAGTTTAGCTATGAAGTTGTAGATAACGTAATACATAGATGACGCTAGAACCCTTGAGCGGGACACATAGGGATGTGATTTTGTAGGTTGAAATAAATAAGCCATGAATGTTGATCCATGAAATCATTAGGGAATGACCAAAATAGGTGAACCAGAACCAAAAGGGCTGGCAACCTTAAGTCCCCACGTCCTTTACCAAATTATTTTTGCCCCTTCATTTTATAGATCCTCAATCCATTCAAACAACAACACGAATGAGATGAGTTCGTGTAATAGTAAGCATGATAGGACTATGTTCATGAGGATTGATCATGCCTTAACATCAATTACGACATTTTTGGCCATGTTGGGAAGAGTAGGTCTACTTCACCTGGCTGGCTGGGGCGTAGTTTCAAGTTCTTGTACCCATAGTTGAAGTCATTGCGCCCTATATACAGGATTCTAATTCCCTTCTCAAATGCATCTGCTTGTGGAAGATAGATTTGAGCACTTGCCCCACAAACACAAAAAGGGGAAAAAGTTCATAGTGAGCATTTGTTTCACTAAAAAACCATGATTGAATTTGCAATCAGTCAAAAAAACAAACATGAACAACTGTATAAACCTATCCCTGTTAATATTATATGAAGTATCAGTGGACCTCTTGGATACTAGGACAGAAATTCGGTCTAATTAAATCATCTGTAGTGATGTCCTTAAGCTAAAATCATGTCTGTAGCGTCCTCTCCAATTTTAGGTATCCTTGTCAACATGGTCATGGTAGGGTTTGTCTAGCCACAAAAAACCTCCATGAAACTTTTTAAGGAAGAATATAACATAGGAAGAAAATAGTGGGGTGTATCCAGAGTGAGGCACGTCCAAGAGGGATAAAATACCTAACTAAAGTAGCTTCCTTCCCCACTGCTTCAGCTGCAATACCTATTCTATGTCATCGGGTCTCTTTTGGTTTTGGCATACTCGTCAAAAGCATGGAGTGGGAACTGCTCTGGATTATCGTAGAATATGATTGAAAAATCACATAATGGGGATTTACCCTAAGACTAGCTCTCGAATGTGGGCAGCTTCAGGGATTTCTACGACTAACATGCCAGCCTCCTTGCGATCTCTTTGATGAAGATTCCATTTAGACTATAGTTCAACAATCTATAACACGGGAGGGATGTGCAGCCATGTGAAGCCATGAATGACCTTCCTTCTTTCAACCTGCAATGTTGCCATACCTTGAGAAACTTAGACACCTTCGCCAAAATTATGTTGTACAAAATGTTATTTTTCTGCTACCTAGAACATCCTGTTCAACTCATGAGCAAACCCCTTACATTAAAACCCTCAAAACTCGTTCAAAATCAGAATAGAATAAATGAAAAAGAACACTTATGGTATGAGTTGTGGACAAGCATAGTGCCGCCGACCTCGTCGCCATTACAAGTATTCATTCGACTTCGGTGGAGTTTAAACCTTAGATGGGCCTTTGTGAAATGCAAAAGCAAATTTGCATGAAGAAATTGTGAATGGAGAAGAACTAAGCTTCTTGAGGCAATATGTTTTTATTTTAAAAAATTATAAATGGCATAGGACATATAACGTTCAATTTTAAATTTTAATATTTTTTAAAATTCTAACAATTATCGCGCAATAACGATAGAATTATTCATTTGTCATTGTTTTTTTCCAATCTCAAAATAGTAATATGATATTTTGAAATTACTACAAATATTTTTTAATTTTCAAATATTTAATTTAATATATAAACTCCACCAAGGTAAAATTGCGAGTATGATAAAAGACAACTAAAATGCCAGCTTTTCTGGTGGCAACCTTCTAAAAACCAGTTAAATTTCCGCTGGTAAATTGTTATTTTCATCATCTTGCAACTTCAACAATTGTATATGATTATTATAAACTAAATCCCAGATTTTAAGACTACCCAGTTGAAATTGGGATTAAGACTCTCCAAAATGTGATTTAAACCAGAATTGGTTTGCCTAAGCTCTATTTCTGGCTTTACTTGTCCTTTTTGAAAGGAGGCCTTGCTTATGTGGCATCATCTACAAGGCATTTTTATGGTTGGGGCTTCCTCTACACACATGTTGAGGTGATTTGTGCTTTATATGGACTAGATATCGCTTCATGATTATATCTAGTTGTTTATCTTGTTCTTCTACAGGGTCCATCCCCTTCCCCTCGTGCCTCAACAAAGTCCCTTGCCCTCAAAAGGACAAGCCCTCCGGACCTCCGGGTCCTTATTTTGACTTGTACGACTTGTTGGAGGAGGTTTTGAACTTGGACGTTGCATTATTTGTGGAGGATTTATCACTTGGGACCACCTACTACTTCCTCCCGTTACTGATCCAAATTGAACACTATGACTACTACTACTATGATTATACCAAGGCAAACTTAATATAGAATTAGAGAAATAAAGTACTGTATGATTCAGTAGCACCAGGGGAGTGGTCGAAACTGGACTGGTTCCATTGCTTTCAGGCATTCCTTCCATAACAAGGGGGTTCCATTTATTGGCTATAATCATGTTCTCTATTACAACTACCTAGTTGAAATTGGGATTGAAACTCTCCAAAATGTGATTTAAACCGGAATTGGTTTGCTGAATTATAGTAGGTTGGGCGCATTTTGGTTAGCGGTTATACTACTTTTAATGATCTCTAACACTCGGGCAGCGGGCTTACCCTACTGGAATCTCGAGGTCGAGGAAATATTGGGTGAGAAACAAGTGTCAATACCGTGAGATGCCACAACTACCATCGAAGCCTTTGGATGACACATTAAACTCCCGCAAGTTACAAATCATTAAACTCCCACAAGTTACAAATCAGTAAAAATCAAGATTGAACTCTCCGAGGGAATTAATGGAGGTAGACCCAGTTCAAAAAATAATCATAAATGCTTTACAGGTTTGAGTGGTTCGTTAGGGAGAGAAGAGTC
Organism: Pseudotsuga menziesii; assembly: GCA_001517045.1. Classification (NCBI taxonomy): domain Eukaryota; kingdom Viridiplantae; phylum Streptophyta; class Pinopsida; order Pinales; family Pinaceae; genus Pseudotsuga; species Pseudotsuga menziesii. Next base: position 54,309 of record LPNX010350457.1, on the reverse strand, counting down.
GGGCTACAAACTCCTAGTTATGGCACCTAAGTAATTAATACTAATGATTTAGTATGACGGTCAGTGAAGTTATAATTAAATTAGAAGACACCTAACATTGCCAAGATTTTTTATTTTTTATTTTATTTTTTAAATTAAAATTATTCTTTATGATTTCACAATGAAATTGTAACCCGGGAAAAATTAGACATTTCACAAGTTTTTACCAATCATAGAATAAAAATTATATTTTAATATTTAAAAATATATATATATATATTTTAATTTAAAAATAATCAAATTAATATATAAATTTCCTATATTTTTTAATTTAAAAAAATCAAATTAATATATAAATTTACTAAACTTTGGAAAATTTTTACAAATTAATTAAAGTCAAATAAATTTGACTTCTAACAACGTACTATATAAACAATATTTTTTAATTTAAAAAAATCAAATTAATATATAAATTTACTAAACTTTCGATAAACTTCAGAAAAAAAATTTAAATTTTTACAAATTACTTAAAGTCAAATGAATTACTATATACACTGCCTTTTGACTTCTAACGGATTACTATAAACCTTGACTTCTTTAATCTGCTTTAATCTGCTGCAATGAAACCATTAATTAAAAGAAATCCGAAAAGAAGGAAGGAAATATTTTAATGTTCAACTTGATAATGAGCGCCCCCAATTTTTCCACAGTTCCCTCCTTAAATAAATCATCCCAAGATTTATCCGCCAAGACGTTTGGGTACCTGTCCCTGTTGTCCTTCACACTCTAAAATGAGGCTTCACACTCTAAAATGAAGTGTTTTTCTCTCTCCACCTTACCAGCTGTGCACAAAATACACACTCTTTATGCCCAAGCTTATTTTGGCCTTTTCCAGCGCCCGGTCTCACAGCAGAGTTGATGGGAATTAGTTCTTAATTGAGCAATGAAAATTTTGGCTTTCCAAGGTATATTGGCCCCTATGTACGCCTTTTGATGCTGATTGTAGGTAGGATTAAACTCTTCAATATAATATTTTCTCTTTTTCCCTAGCTCTTTATCCCAAGTTCTCAGTAGAGATGTAATGGACATTATGTATTATTCATGATCATTACAAAAGTTATAACAAGTAATGAGATATATAACCCTTGTTTATTTATTAATTAACCCATTTATTATGGAAATAATATCTGGATCCGCAAGCTTTTATAGTTTATCCGCGCTGCACCCTGCCGCTAGCTGAGACCGGGGCAAAATCATGATGTTCATGCTTTTCCATTATTACCGCTTTACCCATTACCCTTTCGGCAATCCTTATATACTGGACAGACTTTCCCTCGGGAGGGGAGCCTATCCAATGCACACCGTCGGATGAGAAATCCGACGGTGTGCATTGGATAGGCTCCCCTCCCGAGGGAAAGACTGTCCAGTATATAAGGCGCTCCTTACACTTTCTATACTTTGTCCAGTATATAAGGCACTCCTTACACTTTCTATACTCGTATGTACGAACTACACACATTCATGACCACGATGTACGGAACATTGTTCCTACACAATCTACCTACGGAACACCGTTCCTGTCGGTGAAATTTGTCATGCCAATACTTTGACAGATACACATTGGGGGCGACGCTAGAACCAATTGGGCCTTGGAAAGTGCGAATCAAAATAAAGATCCTCAGTATGCCAGATTGCTTACATCAGCAATGCCGCCAACGCCTTAGGCAGAGTTTACAAAGCTGACCTCACCCATTGGTTGGCCAATCAAACATCAAAAAATTAATTAATTTAAAAAACAACTTTAATTGTTAAATATTACAGTATTGTTGCACATTAGATTTCAAAAAAAATAACTTATGTACGGAGAGATTAATCCAATATAACCATTCATATATTTCCCTTGCTACGCAGGGACATAAAAATTATATTGGATATACATAAAAATTATATTAGATAAGGTATATTTTATTTGGGAAGAAAGGAGGTCACTATCATCTTGGTATTATATTCCTACCTTTTTAGGCTAGCTCTCAAGGTCAAGCGATGCTTCTTTCACTATATTATGATTGGGAGAGCTAAGGGAAAGGAGACTAATTTAGTTAAGATGAGTGACATGTATATTAAGTTAATTTTCCTAAATAAGAATTTAGCTATTCAAGTTATACAATAGCCACTATTTGAAATATTTGAAAAAAGAATGCTCACAAATGTAAAGTAAAATAAACCATAAACATGAGTTATATCATTCATGAAAAAAAAGACAGTAGCAATAAATCACAATATTTATAAATGAAAATGTGTTGAAGGGCTTTTGACATGTTAATTATAATAGAAGTATGAAAAAATAACAATATATTGACCTTGAGGAATTTTAAATTTACATGCACAACTTATTATAATATAGTGTAAAATTATGAAATGTAAGAAATCCAATAAGGTTGAGGAACATGTAACTTTTATTTATGGAAAATGGGTCTAACTTAGAAAATTCACTTTCATGTAGCATTGCTATGTTTCTTTTCCCTAAAACATAATTCACATGTTGGTGTTAATAAGGAGATTTAGTATCAAAATGATGGAATTTCACAATAGTTAGTTGGTTCTTGTGAGCCACCAATTTTCCATATATTTGAATATCAAATTTATATTTATTTAAAAGTCAATGAAGCCTTGAAATAATGAGGTCAACCATTTGGGGGCCTTAACCAATCCATTTTCATTTTCATTTTTCTANAGAGAGAGAGAGAGAGAGAGAGAGAGAGAGAGAGAGAGAGAGAGAGAGAGAGAGAGAGAGAGAGAGAGAGAGAGAGAGAGAGAGAGAGAGAGAGAGAGAACTGTGTGCAGTTTCATAAGCAATTAATATATGGTCCATATTTAAAAGTGTGGTTGATAATGTGGCACAGTCCAAACCTATTTCCAATTGACAATTTAACCTGCCCACAACACATGTATACCACTCCAAGATCTTGAGTATACCACATGGTACAAGGAATCATTCCAGGATCTTGAGTCTAAAAAGATTCAACAATACCCCTGAGGCGCTTTTTTTCCTTCCTCGTCCATGTTTATGGCCCTAAGACCCATCCTCGATGTGCAAAATCTCTCAATGGCATCTATATCCAACACTAATGCCAAAGACCCCTGAGAAAGGATTTGTACTAGATTTTGTAGGTGGTGTTCATGGTGATTGATGCCAAGGCATGGAATTTAGAGCACAAAGCCCATTATTGTCCTCTTTATTATATTGAACATGCCTCTAAGCACATTCATGGTGCACAAATAACATATTAATGGCATGCAAATCACCCTTGGAAGAAATAGTTAACCAACAGAGGTTGTCCTTTGAGTGGGAATACTAATGAAATATTGAGCTCTGATCACTAGGTATGGGTATCGATCCCTTGAACCACCACACCTAGCCTCTTGCGAGTATCACTTGCCTCCAAGTCTGTATATGGGGACCATTAGGATGTTTTCACTACTAGGTACAAGTCTCAATAGCTTAAGACGATTTAGGGGAGGAAACTCGAACCTTAGCCCTAATCGTAGCTTCTAATGCTCAAGGTCCATGAATGAGACCTTGAATCACCACATAACACCTAGTTTGGAATATTTGGCTTTTGGAAGGGGATATGGGATACATTAGAAGGTTTTTAGAAATATGTATATGTCATGGGGGGGAAATGATTCGAATTTCAGGGGGCATATGGTCTAAATTCGGATGTATGTCATAAAAGCATTAAATGGAGAGGCTGCACTCTCCCATCCATGGTATTTGACAACCCACGGTTTTGTTATGTGGTATGGATTCAAGGCACATTGTACTTCTCACATCCATGGTATTTGAAAACCTCTAGTTTTGGCCCATGGTATGGCCCCAAGGCACATTGTAATAATGTTATAAAAAGGCTATATTCCTTCTCAATAAAACATTCAAGGATTTTTGGCATCTTACAGTTTACTTATTCTATTGAGTTATTGGGTTATTGGTTTTGAGTGTCTTTCTTAGTATAGTTTGAGAGGTGAGGCTCAAAGAACCCTCTTTGAGCCTCACCCCTCCATGTGGTCTGTTTACTCTATGTTTCTCTATGTTACTCTATGGATCAATTGTTAACAATTTTGCAGCTTTAATCTCCTCCTCTTTTGGCATTCAAGCCTCCCGGGTCTCAGCCCCCAAGATCCTGATCCAGAAAACATGGTTACATGATGAATCTTAGGCCTTAGGACATAAATAAAGCTTCTAGGCATCCATGGCCAAAAAATATCACATTGATCCACTACACATTATCTTCTAAGGGTATCATCCGCCTCTAAGTGGGGATTTCAGATAGAACTTAAGAATTAGGATCGAAAGAAAAATTCTAGGTTTCACTATCCATGGATGATGCCTCGAAGCACTACAAATGCCCCATAAAATCGATTGTTGGACTTAAACCATAAATATATCTTTCATGCATTGAGCCATCAATATAACTTGATTTTGAAACCTCTCCATAAAATTTGAAACATGGATCTCATCCTCAAAAAAGTAAATTCGTTTAGATGTGTTGCACTCAAATAAGAGTTAATTGCTTCACAGTAACATACTCATCTTCTCCATGTGATTTTGATATCTGATAATCTAAAATGTGTAGAATTTATAGGAAAATTCATATGAAATAGTGTCACGTTACAACATTCAAAGCATTTTGTTCTATATACTCATTTTTGTTAAAATTCCTTTTATATGATATCATTAAAATAAAATCATAAGTTGGAGAGAGTTTCCTTGCTAATATCTTTTGTAATACAAATGTATCATAATAAAGTTGGGAGTCAATATGACACTAACATCGAATGTTGCAAACTATGTTGAACCTAATATGCCATGGTCCGCTTTATCAAACATGCTAATGGAAATGTTTTGCATCATGGTCTCTATTCATTTTATGCACACCCCTTTTGGAAGATCACGAGAATGAGTTTGACGAATTCTATGTATTTCACGGTTGTTTGTGTGCAAATAAGAGCCTCAATCAATAATCTCTCTATAGATCTAACTTCCACGGATGAATCTCTCAAAGATTCACCATTGAAATCATTATCAAATGGCATATCTTTTACATATTATTCTTAGGTTATTTGTTTTAAAACTTATAAATTATTTTATTTGTATTTTCATTTATTTATTTTTCTGGACTATGAAGGTTTTAAAAAACACAATCACATAAAAAATTTCAAATGAAAAAAATATAATACAATATAATGAAAAAATTATAATATAATATTTGATATATATAGATGTTTATTCTTTATTAAAATGTGTTAAATGTGATTTTTTTTCACATAGTTTATAGTCTCGAGAATACTGATTAGAGACCACCAAAAATTGTCGAACCTTTAATGTCAATATCAAACCATTTTTAAAATAGAACTCCAACCAAGTGACATACCCAAGGATCTTAAATGAAAAATAATAAAACAAACATAATTTTCCAGTAAAATACATAAATAAATAAGATAAACTCTAAGCTTTGTAAATTTGTATATAAAAAATCAAACTTACATAATTTTTTAAATTAGAAAAAGTTAAAGATAAAAATAATTAAATAAAAATTAAACACATACATAAATAATAAAATATATAAAAAATATCAAATTCTTATATTTAAAAAAAAATACATTTTTTCATGATTCACCCATGTACAAAGTATGACAAATCCATGAATATGAGTTCATATACCCTTGTAGTCAAGGCTTTAATATTTCTTTAATATTTAGGCAACATTGGACTCTACATGACATCATGGTTCCCAACTTTTAATATGTCTTTGGACAATTTAACCACAGCTCCGTTCGTTATGAGTAAGGCTTCTTAACTCTTTAATTTAAAGATTTGATTTTTTCTTTTTAAGAAAATGGAATTTTTCTTCACATATTCTAATTTTATGACGATGATGAGTCCCTCACAAATCCAAGAATATGTATTCATATACCTTTGTCAAGGCTTTATTATTTCTTTAATATTTAGGCAATAGTCTACATGACATCATGGTTCCCAACTTTTAATATCTCTTTAGACAATTTCTCCAGATCTCAGTTCATTATGAGTAAGAGACAATGGCGGTGACGGCTTAACCAGATCTCAGTTTGTTATGAGTAAGGGATGATGATGATGACAATGACGACGAGGACGAGGACGAGGACAACGACGACGTCGACGACGAAGATGACGACGGCGACAATGAGGAGGACGACAACGACGGCGGCGGCAACGATGAAGACAACGACAACAACGGCGATGATGATGACGGACAACTATATTGCAACAAACTCACAATATCATATAACCAAATATTAAGAAGGCTTGTGTCGAGAATTCTGGAGATAAAAACTCAAACTTTTACAAGGTAAAATATTTATGGATTCTTTGTGTCTTTCACTAAACGGTAATTATGAGTAGATGGGAATTTTAAGAGAAAGTGGTTTCCATCCTCAACGCTCATAGACTCACGTAGATTGAAAACCCTTTCCCCCATAGAGTTTTATGAATAAACCAATTCCCTTTTCTTACATATGCATGGAAATGAATTATTCCAAATATTTAATGAAAATGTAATATTTTTTATTTTTTAAATAAAAAATATCTATCATATAAATAAGAGATATACGATTTTTTAAATATTATTTGTATATTTACACTGAAGGCGTTTCACAATGGAGGTGCAGTCTCAGAAGATTCCCCGTCTCCTTGTCTAATGGCGATGCGAAAAGTGGCTCTTGTGTTGGGCGAATAGGAGTTTGTCAGTTGTCTTTTGTGTTACAACTGCTGCTGCGCATGAATGGATTGATTGATGGAGCTATGTCTTGATATTTTTTTCATGCACGTATAGTGATCAATTTTGGTTTTTTTTTGTACTGCAATTCAGTTGAGTCCCAATGTGATTCTGCAATCTCGATTCTGGAACTTCTGTCCCGCATACCATAGGTGTCCTCTATGTTACGATCTGCGTTGCACGTGAATGGATTGAAGGACTTATGGACAGTTTTTTCGTATCAAATTGCCAATTGCAGATCCTTCTTCCCACTTGGTGTTTAGGGTGTTTTCCTAACAAGTGGCTTGTGTGGTTTCACTACACTTCTATATGTTTGCCTAAATGACCGGTCCTGGCAGATTTTTTTTTACAGGGTTTCATTGTCCTTCACTACAGTTCATTTCTTTCATTTGGGCATAGCCCTTGCCAATATTTTACGCCCAGGATTTTGCAAAAGTTTCAATCCAACATTTTTTATGAGTTTAGGCTAAGATTTTGTCGACGACTTTTGTGGCTTTAGGCTAAGATTTTGTCGACGGATTTTGTGGCTTTAGGCTCACAGTTTGTGGGGTCAATTTGGTCGTGGTTTCATTTCACTGTCGCTTCAGTCGATGAAATACACTTTGCCCGTGTCCCTTCATCCATATTAATGCTTCATCAATGCATTGTTTCTCCATTAATGCAAGAAAGCTTGTCATTTGATTCAGACATGGGCCTATATCTTACTTTTGGCCCACCTTATGACAATCTCCAAGATCTTGTTACAATACTCAATTTACCACATTTGCTACTGCACCGCCTTTGCTTTGCAGATATATACAAAGCTTCAGGTAACCACTATTTCTTATTGTTTTCCTTTGCTTTGCTTATTTTGATTTTGTTGCGCTTCGTTTACACTAGAGAGTTTCCAACAGAGATTTTCGCACCTTTTCAAATTTGCAGATATTCCTTTAGTCTGCTTAAATGTTTTGAACAAAGCGAGGTGCTCACCAGTCACTTTTCTGATTTTCGACTTCCATCTTTCCGACTTCAAAATGTGAAAATCCACGAAGCCATGACTTGATCTTCATTTCCAGGATTTCTGACTTCCGCTTTTCAGCTTCGGAAATCAGAAATCCAACTTTTCCTTCTAACTTTCAGCTATTTTTCTGCTTTTCTATTTCCTTCCTCCCGACTTCCCAATTTCCAACTTCCCGACTTCCGGTTTCTGCTTTTGCGAATTAGTAATCCTAAGTTTCTCGATTTTTTATTTGTCGACTTCCACTTTCCAGCTTTGGGAATCGGAAATCCAACTTTTCCTTAGAACTTTCGGTTACTTTTTTTGCTTTCCAATTTCTAACCTCTCGACATCTGCTTTTCGGCTTTGGGAATTGTAAATCCAACTTTCCTTAGACACTTTCGGCTATTTCTCCACTTTTCGACTTCCAACTTCCCGAATTCCGCTTTTCGGCTTTGGGAATCAAAAATTCGACTTTCTAACTTACCCTTTTTCTATTTTACCAACTTTTGACTTTCCGACTTCATAAATTAGAAGTCAAACTCTTCCTTACAGCTTTTGGTTGTCTTTCCGGTTTCTAACTTTCACCCAAGAAAACATGGAGAAAATAGATTAAAACCTTGTCCTAGAATTCCTGTGCTATTCTTCCAACTATTTTATGACATTTAAAATATCTTCTCTAAGCTCGAAAAATCATAAGGCGTGGTTCTATGTTTGTGACAGTCCACACACTACAACAAAAACTGGATTTAGCGTCTCTTTTTGCATCCTTTTTTGCGTCTAGACCATCTTTCAGTGTATTTTTCTTCATTTTTTGGACAAAATGGCACAATTTCACGGGTTGGTGCTATTTTATGCATTTTTTGCGTCCTTTTTCTAAATCTGGCACAAATTGCGGCGTAATTTGCATCGGGTTTTGCACTTGGTTATGTGCTAGGTTTTGCATAAGGTTTTGCGACAGGTTTTTCGCCTAGTTTTGCACCTAATGTTGTGCCTAGTTTGTACATCTACTCTTGTTGTGCCCCCTTTTATGCCCATGTTTGCCTCAAATTTTACGCCCTTGTTTTCATCCACTTTTGCATCCTTTTTTACATCCACTTTTCCATCCACTTCTGCTTCTTTTTTTGCATCCTTCATGCGCCAAGTTTTGCATCAAAGTTTACATCCTGTTTTGAGTCTAGTTTTGCATCTCGTTTTGTTTCAACCATTTTTGCATCCACTTTTGCATCCATTTTTTCGTCCACTTTTGCACCCATGTTTTAATCCCTTTTTGCATCCCATTTTGCATCCATGTTTACGTCTTTTTTTACATCTACTATTGCATCTTCTTTTGCATCCACTTTTGTCACGTCCCAATTCACACCCATTTTTGCACTTACTTTTACACCCACTTTTGCTTCAACTTTTGCATCCACGTTTGCATATTTTTTTGCATCCAATTTTACATCAGTTATTGCATCCATTTATGCATCCATTTTTGCATCCACTTTTGCATCGGGTTTTGCGTTGGGTGTTACGACTACTTTTGCATCTACTTTTGTTGCATCCACTTTCGCATCCAATTTTGTATCCAATTTTACATCCATGGTTGTATCCACTTTTGCGCCAATTTTTTCATCATGTTTTGCTTCCATGATTGCATCATTTTTTGCATCCACTTTTGCATCACCTTTTGCATCCATTTTTGGTGCACCCCATTATGCACCCACTTTTGCACCTACTTTTGTTGCATCCTTTTTTGCATCCATGTTTGTATCCACTTTTGCATCCAGTTTTACACCCAGATGTTGAAGATGAAAATGAGAATAATGATTATGATATTGAGGATGGTTATGATGATGATGATAATGTTGTTGATAATGAGGAGAACGATGAAAATGATGATGATGATGACAATTATGAGGAGGAGGAGGAGGAGGAGGAGGAGGAGGATAATGGCAATGACAATAGTGCCGATAATTGTGATGGCAATGACAATAGTGCCGATAATTGTGATGGCAATGAAATGAATGGTTATGATGACAATGACAATGATGATGAATACAATGAGAATGATGATGTTGATCATCTTAAAAAATAAGTTGTTATTTGTCATGCATAAATTGTGTGTGTCCTCCATAACCCTTTTCCACTAATCACATATTTTGGGCAGATGCTATTTCTTATGCCAAAGGTAATGATGAATAACTGATGAAAATGTCAATAATGATGACGATGATGATGTCAAGGACAATGGCGATGATGATGACATGGATGATGATTATGCCGATGATGATAACTATTGTGATAATCATGATGACAATGACAAAGATGACGATGATCATCATTTCCATCATCGTCATCATTTAAAGCATATGGGATATGTTTACCATTTAAAGCATGCATAACAAGTGGGATTATTCTAAAACACCCCACCAAAGTACAAAATTCACACCACAAGGGAAACATAATATTGAAATTGTTCCAATTTTCTTTCTCCCAACAAAACATGCTTGATTTTAGGGAATTATGTTAAAATCCATACATTCATAGTCCATCCATACTATACTTGTAATAAATGTAAATATAACACTTAACCAAATTTATAAAATAGGTAAATATTTTATAAACACCCTGTTGAGGCCTGGAAAATCGCAGGCGGCAACAGTAAGGGATTCTCCCCAATCAACGTTCCCAACTAGCCCGTTGATTTTTTGGTATAGGGAATCCGTCCGGTTTGCGGTCCGGCTATCGTAGGTCAAGTGACAAAACAAAGGCTTTACCGGTTGCGGCCCGGTCCACCGAGTTTTTTTTTTTGACTTAAGATATGAAATGCAAGTGCCTAACTAAATGCAGGGAGCAATCACAATGTGATGCGCAGGTTCTTACCTTTCGTCTTAGGGCTTGCAAACATTCCAAATCACATACGACAATAAAATAAACTATTTATCTAACTATCCCTAGGGAGCAGAATTAGCATTTAATGGTGAGTAATACATTTTGTACGTGCATAATGAAGAATTACAGATAGCTGATACTTCATTCAAGACACATGAACAATTATGAATATTCAAATAACCAGATAGCCAATCATTTTTATAAGCAACATTTCTTACTCACAGTGGAAGAAATCCTGAAGATACTGAAGAACATTTAACAAAAAAAACATAGGTTCAGGAAATTAAACATTCTCACAGTAAATGAAACATGGCTGAAAATGAATTAGTTCCTCTTCAGCATTATTCATTGAGTTGTATTGATACATTCCACTTCTCACTCTCTCCAACAGGCAAAATTGCAGTTTCCTTTGCAAAACGAAGTAGTTCCTCTTACAAGCAAACAATTACAAAATTTTCCAGGGAAAAAGCCCCTTCTCATTCCTACTCTCAAATATTTAAACTACAATTTGCGACCTTTGGGATGCCTCCTCTGTCCCCCTCTCAGCTTCCCAACGCTTCGAATTCTTTACGAACTATTGGGTAACTGATAGATCTTCAGGTTCCATTTCTCCGTTCCCATTCATGTTGTCCTTTCTTTTGCTTGTCCTTCTAGCCTCGGTTCGATCTACGCCGAAACGCTCAGCTATACCTTCGCGCCATCGTAGTTCCACCAATCCCTTAGATCCACCTGCACAAAAACAGAGATGCATCATTTATCGGATTTACGTTACAAAACAGAACAACATGTTATACCCTTGAAACGGCTGAACCATGAAGAAGACTGAGGATATCCCTAACATCAGAAAGGTGGGCCAACTAGCAGGCTAGAAGGCTATTAATCGGATGTCGGCAGACATTAGAATAGAAATTTAAATGGTTGCTTCATCCGAAATGGCGGACGAGACAAAGGCTAAAGAAAAGCGATGAGGGCAGGAGGAGGCTTAGTCGGACGTCAACAGACACTAGAATCGGAAGTTCAAGGGCTCTCCCAGCCGCAACGACGGACGAGTCAGGGCTACAGGAAAGCGGTTGAAGGTTAATACAAATCGGCCATCGGGGATTTAGACTTCGGACTCTCTCTAGCTCTTCTCAGCCGCAACGGCGGAAAGGTAAAGGCTCTGGACAATCGATTAAAGACAAAACGAATCGGACGTCGGCACGATTTGACTTCGGATGGAAATAACAACTTTAGAAGCCGCAACAGCGGACGGGAGAAAGGCTAAGACTTTCGACCAATGGAAAAACTTGGAAAAACTAAATGCTTCAGTCAGCTATGACCATTTAACAAAGGACAGCGAACTGTCATACCTCCGCAAAACAAAAATAAAAGTTACGGCTCACCACAAACTTCATCGCAATCAGAATCTGAACCTTGGTCAAGAATTAAGCTTTGTAGTTATTAAAAAAATAAAACACAGATCAATACTCAAAATATTCAACGATCAAACCAAAATCATGAGGAGGGGTCCCGAATTTAAGAAATTTGGGGAGGAAAGTTGCAGCTGCAACAACTGGCGATTACCTGGTGAACCTAGATCTCTGGGTGATTATACTTTGAGTGACAGACTATTTAACCAAAATGAATCAAATGAATTCTTCCAGCTATCCGGATTTCTCAGATGACCGAAGTGTGTACCCTGATGCTAGTTCAATTTGGGGAAAGCAGAAACCGAGACCTTCAAGTCCAGATAAATCTGTTGAGGCCAGAGTATGAGTTTCATTATTACCTCTGTCTTCAGGTAGCTAACAGCGTGAACACCACAGGATTGTAGCAGATAGTAAACAGCAATATCCGTTTGTTCCTCATTCCCATGCCATTTAACACTTTTGTGCTTTTGGACTTTTGTCCCTCTCAACTGAGTTCTTCTGTATGCCTTTCTTACTAAATTTTAATTCAGGATCCACTATCCCATAGTGTCCTTTTGTGTGAGTGGTGTACTTCAAGTTTCAGCCCACGGACGGAGAGGATCTTTTGGCAATTTAGTACTTATGATTCAGCAGCCGCTTTGATTTATGATGCCTTTACAGAAGTTCTGATTCTTTATTTTCCTTTAGGCCTTTGTTTCTTGGCATGGGATCATTTATATTTAATACACTGTTCACCTTGCCTCTTTCCATGGGTCCTTTGCTGTTGTTTCCTTAGAACATTTTAAGTGTGACGTGGGTGGAGCCCCGACATAGTACTCCAGACTTCTTAAATCTGGTTTATTTCACAGGGGTTAAGCATGACTTGAAGGCACACCGAATTTTATTCGATAAAACTGTTAGGCTGGAAGAAATCATTATCAACACATAGGATGACACTCAACATATTTTCTATTCCCAAAAAGATCTTAATATCCCCCCAGACAAATGCTAGTTCGTTTCTTTTATTGAAAATCAACAACTCAAATTTAAACCAAATGAAAGCCTGACTTGAAAACAACCACATGAAAGCATGACTCAAAAACAACCAAATAGCTTATTTATGTACAAGACAGAAAACTCAAAGAAACTCAAGAAAAGTAAGGCTTGAGAACTAGGCCATTAACTGGCAAGTTCTCCTCCCATCCCTGTAAATCTTGTAGCTTATAAGTAGCAGGGCCAAGTTTTGCTGAGATTTGAAACGGGCCTACCCACAACTGCTGGAACTTAGTATGCTTTCCCTTCTCATCATGGGGATGATTCCATTTGAGAACCAGGTCTCCCACTTCCAAGTCCTTTTTCCCAACTTTATGTTTGTCAAACCACCCTTTTACTACCTCCTGCTGCTGCTTAAAACGTTCTTTGGCCTTGGATCTGGCCTCCTTTGCCTTTAGGAGATTATATATTCTCATTTGTAAGACTTCACTCTCTGACCCACTAGACTCTTGAGCTAAAATAGAAGACGTTAGCATGATATTGGGAGGCAGGATGGCTTCCTTACCGTACACAAGGGTATAGGGTGACACTCCTATTGTAGACTTGGGGGTGACTCTGTCAGCCCACAGGGCATTGGGTAAGGCTGAGTGCCAACTTCTTTGGTTTTCGATTATAGTCTTCTTCAGAATTCTAATGAGGTTTTTATTAGAGGATTCAGCTAGGCCATCCCATTGCGGATAGTAGTTGGCAGAATAATGTAATTTTATCCCTTTATCATGAGCAAATGCAGTCAATTTAATTGATGAAAAGTATTTAGCATTATCAAAAACTAACGAAATTGGAACTCCAAACCTGGTCATGATATGATCTTGTAGAAAGCTAATGACTTCGTCTTCGTTTATCTTGCGCAGTGGGATAGCTTTGACCCAACGAGTGAAATAGTCAGTCGCAGTAAGAATGTACTTGTGCAGCAGGGACGAATTCGGTTTTATTTCTCCAATAATGTCCAGCCCCCATTGTTCAAATGGTTCCATGACCATCACAGGCTTTAGAGGTGCTGCTGCTTTAGGTTGTCTTCCACCACATCTTTGACAAATATCGCATCTTCTGACATGTGCATGTGCATCTTTAAAGAGTGTAGGCCAATAGTAACCAACTCTAAGGATTTTGTGGGCGGTAGTGTCACTTGAATAATGTCCCCCATCTGGACCATCGTGTAATTCAGACATTACTTTCTCAGCATCCTCTTTCTCCAAGCATCTCAGGAGGACTCCATTGTAGTTCTTTCTGAATAATACGCCTTCTACGATTTGGTAGGAAGCTGATTTCAAACACAGAGCTCTCCTTTGTTTTGAAATCCAATGTTCTGGCAACAGCCCTGACTGCAAGTAATGCACAAGGTCTCTATAACAAGACTCAGGAGCCGTGAACAAAGGACATATATCCATTACATGCAATTCAGCTTCATCTTCCCATGCTTGTTCTTCGTTGTTTCTGCTTCCAGTCATCAATTTGCATAATCCTTGACCTTTCACTATAGAGGATGGCTTGAATTCAAGGTCGTATTCTTGAAGAGCTGTTACCCAGTTGCCCCTTCTTTCTCCTAATTCTTTCTGAATGAGAAGGGATCTTACAACTGGGTAAGGGACTATTACCTTGGTTCGATTTTTTAATATATAAGGCCTGAATTGCTTTACTGCCTTAAATACTGCGTAATCTTGCTTATCAATGGCTGGGTAGTTTGATTCAGCCCCTTGAAGCCCAGTGCTCATGAAAGAGATTGGGAATTCCTCACCCCGTCCTCTTTTTGTGTAAGCATGGCTGCCAATGAATCATCGGATGCAAATGTGTACATAATAAAGTCTTTACCAAAGTCTGGACTTTTCAGGGAGGGAGCATGTGCAACATCAGTCTTGATTTTGCTGAAAGCATTCTTTTCGGTTTCGGTCCACTTAAACTGTGCATTTTGCTTGACCATCTGCTGCAGTGGCTTAACAGTCTGGGCAAAATCAGGCACAAACCTTCGTACGAAATTTATTGTTCCCATGAAAGATTGCATTCCCTTTTTATTATGGGGCATAGGGATTTGTTCAATGGCCTTAATTCTTTCTGGGTCTATAGATATACCTCTCTTTGAAACTATATGCCCCAGTAACTTGCCTTCTGTGACCACAAAAACGCACTTCTTAGGATTAAGGGAAATGCCATATTTCTGGCAGCGTTCAAAAATTTGCTTCAGGTGGAACGTGTGATCCCCTCTTTTCTTCGAAAATATTGTGATGTAATCAAGGTATAACACGACACTTCTTCCAATTAGTCCGCGGAACTCTATGTCCATAGCTCTCTGAAATGTCGCTCCAGCATTAATCAGTCCAAAGGGCATCCTTCTGTAAGAAAAAGTTCCCCATTTAGTTCTGAACGTTGTCTTCAATCTATCTTCCTCAGCTACTAACACCTGGTTGTAGCCGAAGAACCCGTCCAATAATGAAAACAATTCAAAACTAGAAACCATCTGTAGCAATTGCTCCATGGGGGGCACCGGATAGTTGTCTTTATCTGAGGCGCGGTTTAAGTTTTTGAAGTCCACGCACAGTCTGATTTCTCCCAACTTTTTTCTAACCGGTACCAAATTTGACACCCACTCGGAATGCCTGACTTTAAAAATAATTCTAGCATCTAACAATTTCTTCACTTCGCTCTAGATTAGTGGTTCCAACTTTGGGTGCATATTCCTCAATGGCTGCTGATAGGGCTTGACGCCTGCTTTAATAGGGATGATATGCTTGATGATGCTGGTGTCGTAGGTTTTTAATTCTTCGTACGTCCATGCGAATACGTCCTTGTACTGTTTAAACAGACTGACAAACCTTTCCCTTTCGACCGGTGAGCAACATTTACCGAGATTCACGAACTTAGGATTGTTCTCAGCCCCCAAATTTATCAGCTCGAACTGCAGAGTTGAGCTGTGCGTCTTCACGTTAGCGGGTCTTCTGAACTTTTCATTCAAGTCAAACATTTTTTCTAACGTTTTGACCCCTTTCGAAATGAAATTGTCATATTTCATCTTAGCTTGATGTTCCTCATTATCTATGATTGCTCCTTTGAACACCTCTTCATTCGTCAAGCATTCTATTATTTGCTGATCATCATCAAATACTCGCATGTTGGTGATCATATCCAGTACAGAGGGCCTGAAAAGGAGTTCAACAGAACAATGATTGTTAGTAGGTACGAGTCTAGCGGCTGATGTGGCCAATAGATTAGCATCTTCGTTTTTTATTCTTGGGATTGAAATAATGTTAAATGCATTAAAAAATTTAAGTAGTTCCCATACCTCATTCTGGTAAGCTTTCAAGTGAGGAGAAATGCAGCGGATTTGATTCCGAATTTGTTTCACAATAATTTCAGAATCCCCAAAAACTTTCAAATTACTTACCTTCGATTCAATCGCTTTCTCGAGTCCCTGCACCAGTGCTTCATATTCAGCTGTATTGTTAGTACATTCAAACTCTAATCTACATGATAGGAAATGTTTATTCTTTTGTGGATCAATAAGGACACAGCCAGCCCCTGACCCTTCTAATGTCTTTGAGCCATCAAAAAAAAAGTCCAAAAAACGCTATCTACTGAACGTGAATCTATTCCTATTGCTAAATCTACTATGTTACAATCAATCTCATCAGCCTGAGAAAATCGAAGGAGATCAGGCTGGGTGTTAGATGTGTCGCTGGCCTCTTCCGCTTGATAATTTCCTGGTTCCAATTCGAGAAAATAGTTGCCCAACACAGAATCAACTGATACATTCTTATTCAGTTGAGTAACATTGTACTTCATGTGAGGCTCTCTTAAAATTTTAATCTGGTTTGGACTCCCCTTGTATGGAAACCACAAATGTGACCAATATGAGGCGAAATATCCATTTAATTTAGTTAACCAATCTCTGCTCAAGACCAGACCGTAAGCGTCTGGTATGTCAGCCACCACTATATTAATGACTTGGCATACTTTGTCATTGGATGCCAGACGGATTAGGACGTCTTCCATTTGACCAATTACCTTAACGTCTGTCCTATCCAATTGAACCACCCTCCACGTGGTTGGCTTAGGCTGGCCATTTATTTTCTTACATACTGATATGGGCATGACATTTATTGACGCCCCTGAGTCTACCAAACAATTGTGCATGTTATGATTACAAATTTCAAATGTTAGGAGAAAAGGTGGATGTTTGCATTTAGACTCACCTCCAATGCTGGTTTCTCCAATTTCTTCTTCGCTCTGAGGTTGATTATCGGTAGGTGGCTTCTCATCCGATTCCTCAAGTGCTCTCAATAATCTTTCTTTCTGTTGAGGTACTTTGCACATTTCGAATAGTGGGACGTTTGCTTTTATCTTTTTTAAATCTTCCACAATGTCATAATTCATCTGCTGTCCAGTAGAGTTATAGTTATCAGCATTCAGCTTTTCTTCGTTTGGCTTGGGCGGTGTTCTGTTCTGCTCAGAATCTTGGCTAGTAATAGTAAATTCAGGAATTATATCAGCCACGGGTTTATGTTGGAATTTATTCTTAACATTTCTCTGTGGCCTCCTGATCTTTGGGAGCATCAGACTATCATCTTTAACCGTCCCTTGACTTCTTGTCGTTACGTTGGCATCCACAAATTCCTTGTATCCTTGACTCCTTTCCTCTTCAGCGTCGAATAAAACAACAGAATTCCATACAGCCATGGTTTCCTCTTCCTGCTCTTTAGTGGTAGTAGCAGCAGAATTCTCTTTTCTTTCTTCATCGCCTTCCTTTGTTAATCTTGAATCCAACATTTTATTCATGACTAGTGTCATTGAATTTATCCATTACGGACAATTATTTTCGGAGTGAGGCTGCTGGTGAAAGGTGCAGAAATTTTCCATCCCTATCTCCGTCAGATTCATAGATGCAGTATTATGAGGAGGAGGTTGGGACTGACTGTTTTCCTCCCTTTTCTTATAATAAGGCCTGTAGAACTTCTGTGTTTCCTTCTCTTTCTCCAATTC